>VDFB02365275.1:0-33318 GCA_007258455.2 Sequoia sempervirens
AAACATATGAAAAAACATTCAAAAAACTGGCATTTAACTAAAGGAATAAATAACGCGAGCGCGTTATTTGTTGTTAAAAATGTTCCATAGAGAAGAAAAAGTGAAAACTAGTAAATAACGCACTCGTGTTATAACGTGCTCGCATTATATTTTTCTTTGGGAGTCCCCGAGCCTTGGCTTTGATATTTTCCTTGGAATACCAACCCAAAGGTTTGGAGGGCATTCCCAACCACCGGAGACGTGTTTTTTGCAAATTCTACAATTTTTCACATAATCGAGTTCGTGCTCACCGTCAGGATTGCATTTGGTTCAATATCGACGAAATCAAATGCATGGGTAATGTTAAGTTCTCTCTTAGCTTTCCAACAATATAAGTTTTTTCACTTTCTGACAATGTGAGGGCTTTCACCCATAATTTCTTTTGTTTGTATATCTTTTTTTTTTCAAAAAATAGTGTTTGGTTTTTTTCATTATAAATTAACCATTCATCCAAATTTCAAATAAATTACATTTTTAGAACTAGATTCCATTCTACAAATTTAAAAAAATAAAAATTAAAAAAATTCTATTACTTTCCAAAATTTGTAGGGGGAGCACGGGTAAAATTCTACTTTTTAGGAAGTGCCCACTTAGAAAATTAGTAAAAAATCAAATATTCATTAAAAAATTATCAGAAAATTTTTGCACCAACTAGATACTGTTAGCTAACTTCTGACTTTAGCGATTTGAAAAATACTAAAAAACAGCACCAATTTTTGTACATCCCTTTGTTGAACCCCTTAATCTCAACCATTTTCAAAATAAATTTGTAGTTTAGAAAGTAGACTCAGAGCACTTCGATCCTTGTTTTTGTTCCATCTCAAAATTTTGAGTGTAACTATCCTCAATTTCACATCCAATGTCAGCATTTCCTGATTTCAGAAAAAAAGTGGCCACTTAAGCCCCCTTTTTGGGAACCATCTTGGTGCACTTACCCCTCTTCTACCTGGCACTCTTCATGCATTTTTATGCTCCATTATTTAAAACTGCTTTATGCCTTGCTCTCTTCTGAAATGAAAATATGTAACATTTCTTTTCGTTGAGGCATTATGTATGCCTGTTCACTATCATTGATTATGAGATAGAACATTGTTGTAGTAACATGAAACAAGATGCATAATAACACCCATGGCAGAAAAATGCAAACTATTCAGAAATACCTATGATTTAAATCATGAAAATGATGTACTCAGTTGAATTGATTGAGCTCATTTAAACCTACTCTTCACCTATAGATTTCAGGAAGCATACAAATGATTGTTATGAGTGAACAATTGGTTTGATGGCTTTGAAAGATGAACTCTCCTTTACTCTTTCAGTTGTATAGTACTTCACTACTTAGCCCCTCCTGTAACGAATGTGGGGTAGCATGTCGAGCTCTACCCTCATGGGAGACTATTTTTCTCCACATGCTTTATCTTCAAATGATAATTAGCTTCATGATTTTCCCTATACCTGCACAAAGAAACAAACGATGTTAGCATAAAACAATATATGATGATGTTGATGTCTCTCTTTCAGCTCATGTTTCTGCACTTTTCTTGATTGTTTCAGTGTATGATTAGTAGCATACTACATTATCATTGATGGTTCATGTAGGTATATTCATAGTCAGAGCTCTAACATCCCTCTTTTCCTTCCTCTAGGTCAATGGAGCTTGAAGAAGACAAATGGTGCACCACTTCTGCGTCAGTCATCAACACATGCAATGATGATTATGTATATACTTATGTGATTCTTCCTTTTATGCATCTTCCATAGTGTAGTATGTTATTTATGATGCATTGTATCAGTTACATCCATGGCTTGTGTGGATATCCAATTTCATTCTTTCTTCTTTTCATTTTGAAAAGAAAATGCATCTTAATGCAAACTTGTATCGTCATTTGAATGTATCATCATTTGAATTCTTGCAATCAAATGAAATGTTGTAAATATGAAAAGTGTCATGAAATAAATGAAAGCAGTTGAAATTCTTTATTGTTGTATATTCAATTTTATACTCCATTTGATCATGAAATATCCAAGCCATACTTCTTGAAACTTAGCTTCCTCATTTTATTTGCATAACTGTTACTTGTAAAAGAATAAATAAGCTACGAACAACAGTTGAGCATATGCAGAAATAACTGTATTTTTCACTTTTAGATATAATAGTATTTAATCAGCTCCACCAATTGAGTTGTAGCAAAAAATTGGTAACAGTTAGTCCACAAGATTATACCCTGTTAAAAGTATAAATGGGGGATCCACTTGCATTCTTGGTTACACTGCATAGAGCTCACTCCTCAAATATAGATTACATCCACATGATTTTTAATTGAAAAAATAGCATATTCTAATCCCTGATTATAGTTTTGGTTAAGCACATAAACTCTACTCACTCTTCTTCACACTTCTTCACACTATCTCTACTTTCAAAAGATTAGAACATTATTCACGCATAGAACTCCCACACTTCACACATTCACTCCTTCAAATCATATAAATGATTTCCTACATATATTCACAACTAAGAATAATATCATGTCCATGTTAGCTTCAACAAAATATAAAATGTGTACAAACTGTCGGCCCAAAACATAAATAATTTGCAATATGAATTAACCAATGTCAGCCACAACATAGTGAAGACCTAAAATAACATCTTGAATATGAAACACCTTCAAAAATTATTCCTTGAAGATCCACAACATGCTACAACACCCTGTCGGCCAAGAACATGAAAAACATGAACACGAAAGATAAAATATCTAATCGCGAGCACAACGATCAATGTGAGCATGCAACATAGATAAAGCACAATCTAGAAACATCCACAAGCATCATGAATCACCATAGAAGCATCCAAAACAACTTAGATTACTAGAATCACATCATCAAGTGTTTTAGGAACACCAACTGAAGCAACAAAACAACCATTAGAACAAAGATACTCATAACTCGATCAAATCTTCATGCAGATCTCTAAATATTAAAGTGAATAAAATAGATATACTCAACAACAAAACCCTTTAATCCACAACCTTTGATCATCAATATACTGTGCTGGCCACCATATTGAACTTCACTTCACCACTAAGAACCTGAAACTTATTTTATTACAATTTTCTCAATATCCTCAACATATACAACCTCTAATGACATTAATGCCAATAGTGTTGAAATCAATGACAACCACATATCGAAAAAATCCTACAATCTCCCCCTTTGGAATTTATGGCAACACATGATGTGAAAAACACCATCAACACAAATTTCTCTTAACACTTTCTCTCCCTTAGATTTTTACTCTTTTCTCCTCAACTCTTTGACACGACTCTTCTCTCCACAAAGTTTTTCACATGACTCTTCTCCCCCTTTGACATCAATGAAAAATATATGCATTATCTTTCTCCACACGAGCTCTAAACCACATATCTGAACATCTGACTACTCCCCTTGAGTAGCAGCCACCACAACATCAACCCAGATCAAGATATGACTATGAAATGCACAGACTGATGCAAGTCAATGCATCTTAGTTCTGATTTGGAGGGGTAATCACCCCTAGCTTCCCTCTGAGATACTCAAAAGTATCCTTAGGAAACGTTTTTGTAAAGATATCTGCATTTTGTTCCTTTGTAGGCACATACTCCAATCTGACTTCCTTTTCACTCACCTTCTCTCTCAAAAAGTGAAACTTGATAGATATATGCTTGGTCTTTGAATGCAGCACCAGATTCTTAGAAATGTTAATTGCACTTGAATTATCACAAAATATAGCAATAAGTTCATCATACATAACTCTGATATCTTCTACCTCATAAGTTCATCATACATAACATTTGCTTCATCCATAATACTTGAGTACAATTGTTAGCAACAACAATATATTCTACCTTTGTAGTAGACAAAGAAATGACATTCTGCTTCTTACTTAACCATGAAATCAACTTATTTCCAAGGAAAAACGCACCACCACTAGTACTCTTTTTGTCACTCAAATCACTTGCCTAATCAGCATCAGTAAAAGCACTCAAAGTAAGGTCATCATCTTTAGGGTACCATAGGCCAAAATCAACTATCTGAAAATCCTCTTCACAGTAGTCACAGGAGATTCCTTAGGATCAGCTTGAAGTCTTACAACAATGCATACAACATTCATGATATCAGGTCTAGTTTGAGTTAAATAGAGCAATCCACCAATCATCGATCTGTATCTAGTCTGATTTGCTTTAGGAGAATCATCATCTTGTGTCAACTTACATCCGGTCACCATAGGTGTACCAAATGGCTTTGAATCTTCCATACCAAATTTCTTTAGCAATTCTTTCACACACTTGGACTGAGATATAAAGATCCCTTTATTTAGTGGAGTAATTTGTAATACCAAAAATAATTTCATTTCTCCAATCATATAGACATCTCAAAATCATTCTGCATGTCATCAGCAAACTGCATGCACAAACTATCATCTCCTCCAAAAATGATATCATCAACAAAGACTTCAAAAATCAAATATTTATCATGATCAATCTTGAAATACAGATTACTATCAGCAGTACCTTTATTAAATCCAAACTTCAACAAATACTTGTCCAATCCAGCATAGCATGCTCTTGGGGCTTGCTTAAGTCCATGCAATGCTTTCTTCAACCAACAAACCATATCTCCCTGATCAGTCAATTCAAATCCATCAAGTTGTTCAATATACACTTCTTCTTTCAGTTCACCATATAGGAATGTTGATTTGACATCCATCTGATAAACCTTGAAGTTTTTGTAAACAACATAAGCAAGAAATAGTCTCACAGCTTCAATCCAAGCAACATGGGCAAAAGTTTCTTCAAAGTCAATTCCTTCCATCTGAGAATATCCTTTACACACCAATCTTGCTTTATTTCTAACAAGTTCACTTTGCTCATTCAGTTTGTTTCTAAAGACCCATTTAGTTCCAATTACATTTTTTTCCTTAGGTCTAGGAACAAGAAGGGTATGTGCAGGATCATGATGGGCCAAAAAGTGGCAATATGATGGGTATGTGGCTGATGATTTTTTTTTACCCAAAATTGATGAAACAAAAAGGGTTTTAAAGGAGATTCTCAGCTTTCCACCAATATAAATTATGCTTTACTTTGAATTTAATAAGTAATTATTATTCATTTTCTATTTGAATTACGATTAAAGTCCTGATTGATAGGCTGATTGAAAAAATCTATAGTTTTCAAATGGTATCACATTTTTTTAATCCAAAATATGCATCACATTCTATGTTTCACATACTATAGGATTAAAAAAAATTAAAAAAATTCATGAAGTTTTGGCCAAGTTAAGGTGGTAAGACATATGCGTTTTTATATTTTTTTAAAGTTGTAATAAAAAATTCATAATTGATTATTTACTTAGAAAAAAATTATAAAAAAATATACATCACATCGGGACATGATTCCTTTACTTATATATAAAATATTATAAAAAAATATTATTATTTTATTGTGGTTAGGGTGGTTAGACAAACACCTACTTTTTATTTTTTCCCTGAAATTTAAGTACTAATGCATTGAAATTTAAAATTTTGACCAAATATATATATTTTTAAAACAAACCTAGTAGTTTAGAAACTACATTCAATTTGCTACAGATTCTATTCTTACATATTTTTGAAATAATATAGATAAATTATTCAAATTTTTACGTCAAGTTGTCTAGCTCTAATTTTTCTAAAAATTTTGCCACTTAAGGGCCTATTTTTTCCATGATGATCCTGCACATACCCAGAATCCATGTATCATTCTTCTCAATCTATTGTAGTTCTTCTTTCATTGCTTAAACCCAATGTTCATCTTTGCATGCTTCATTGACATTAGTAGGCTCAGTATTTGAAATCAAATAGTATTCTTATGCGATTATTCTCCTAGTTTGAACACCTTTGTTCTTATCACCTATAATCTTATCTTTCTGAATGATTTAGTCTTACATACCTTGGAGTCTTAGGATTTTCTTGAAGTTCAGGCTCTTGTGATCTCACTTTTGTACTTTCAGTAGTTTCTTCCTCATGATTTTGCTGATTCATTGGAATGATATGAACTTGATTTTGAGTTTGAACTTTCTTTCATGTAACTAAACTGTTATTCTGATTGTCTGAATCATATCTGCAGGTTCTGAATGGTCTAGCTATGTCTTCATCAACCTTGACATTAGCACTTTCAACTACTTTCCTCAATCTCTTGTTGTAGCACCGATAGGCCTTACTCTTAGTAGAATAAATAAGAAAGATTCCTTCATCACTTCTAGCATCAAAATTTCCTATATCTTCATCTCTTTTGATATACCATTTACTCCCAAAGATTTTGAAATATCTAACAGTAGGCTTATGACTAGACCATAGCTCAAAAGGGGTCTTACGGGTATCACCTTTGAATTGTACCTAGTTGAGGGTGTAAACAATAATACTCATAGCTTCTCTCCAATAGATATGTGGAAAATTTCCTTCCAACATCATAGTCCTAGTAGCATCTTGAATTGTCTTGTTCTTTCTTTCCGCAACTCCATTTTGCTGAGGGGTCTATGGGGAAAATAATTTTTTCTTTATCCCATGCTCTTCACAAAAAGAACTAAACTCATGGGAAGTGAATTCACCACCTCTATCTGATCTTAGACATTTAATCTTCATACCTATCTCTATCTCAACCATAGCCTTAAAAATCTTGAACTTCTCTAGAGCTTCAAATTTCTCCCTTAAGAAAGTAACCCACATCATTCTAGAATAATCATTAATAAGTAACATGAAGCACCTATCTCCTTGTAAACTTTTTATTCTAGAAGGACCACACAAATCAGTATGAACAAGCTCCAACACTTCATTTGAATTTTTTTTTTTGCTTCAAAATGAAACTCTAGTTTGCTTCCCTAACTGACATTCCTTGCATATGGTATTAGTAGGCTTTATCAACTTAGGAAGATCTCTCACAGCCTAAGTAGAACTTATCTTGATAATATTATCAAATTTTGCATGACACATTCTCCTATGCCACAACCAACTTTCATCAATTTGAGCAATCAAAAAACTTTTACTAGCAACACTCAGGTGAAAGATATTACCTTTTATTTTTGTACCAGATGCAATCACATTTCTAGAACTCCCCAATATTCTTCACTTTCCATTCTTGAATTGAAGATTGTATCCTTTGTCAACCATTTGTCCAACACTTAAGAGATTGTGGTTCAAACCTTCCACATATAGAACATCATCAATATTATTCTTACCATCAAGAGAAATGGATCCTCTTCCATGAATTACACTAGATTTTTCATCACCAAATCTTACAACACCACCATCATACTTTTTCTAGGCTCACAAATTTTCTTTTATCACCTGTCATGTGATGAGAGCATCCACTGTCAATCACCCATTCATCTTTTTCTTCAACTTTGGCTGCTAGAGCTTTCTCCACATTTGAGCAACTAGCAGATTCAGTAAGTACATGATCATTTTCCTTGATAGCAATAAATACACATTCATCTTCACCCACATTCCCTTTATTAGATTCATCATCCGCCACACTTTCATCAGCAACATAATAACACTTTCTTTGGAATCTAGGCTTGTTAGGTCTTGGATTAGGAACTCTTTTCGGACACCTTGATGCAAAATGACCTATCTTATTGCAAGAAAAACATTTAATAGGAAATTTACCTTTATACTTACCTTCTCCTCTAGCTTCCCTTTTGACAATAATTGCTTCAAGCTCATCTAGTTTTCTCTCCTCTTATTTAATCTCTCTCATTTCCTCCTCATACTTGAATATCTTTCTAGAATAAATTTCTCTTGGATCATATCTCTATTTATCCTTTCCAGAGGTAGTAGCCTTGAATGCAGATTCTATCTTAGGAAGAGCATCACCAAACTCACTTAACTCAAAAGTTGTAAGCTTACCAATCAACATGTCTCTGGTTACATTTATCATAGTCTGGATCTCCTCAATAGCAGTAGCTTTGGCTTTGTATGTAGTAGGCAAGGATCTGAGCACTTTAGCAACAATCTCTTATCCATCCAATGTTCCACCAGCACATCTGATACTATACACAATTACATTCACTCTCTGCATTAAAGAAGTAATGTTCTCATCATCACCCATTCTCAACATTTCATATTACCCTTTTAGGATTTTCAGTTTAGCAACCTTCACATGTGCATCACCTTCATACAAAGTTTCCAACTTTTTCCAGATCTCATAAGTAGTCTTTAGATCCATAACATTTGTCGTCTCAGAATCAGTCAGAGCACTCAACAATGCTTCCTTAGCCATGATATTGTACTTAGCATCCTTAATCTCAACAACAATAGAAGGAACATTATGTGGGATGATATACCTATTCCTTGTAATAGTCTAGATGGGTTCACCGATGCATCTCAAATGACCCTCCATTCAATCCTTCTACAGAGAATAATTAGTTCCATCAAATCTCAAACTAGATCCTTCTTATGTGTCGCCATCTCGGATCACCTCAAGCTATCAAACTTCTTCTGAGGAACCTGCTCTAATACCAATTGTTGGCAACACAAGGGTAGACAACTAAGAGGGGAGGTGAATTAGTTGTCACCAAAATTTAAACATATTAAATGTATTAACCTTATTCTCAGATTTGATAAATAACCATGAAAGCATAAACCATCAACACATCATAAATACACATAACACCAAGATTTTTTTCATGAAAACATTGTTAGGGGAAAAACCATGGTGGAGGTTAGTCCACAAGATTATACCCTATTAAAATTATAAAGAAAAATAAATGGGGAATTCACTTACATTCATGCACACTACCTAGAGCTCATTTCTCAAATACAGATAGGCTTACCTCCCAAAATAAGACACATTATCTTATAGAAACATTTGGATTACATCCACAGGATTTTGAACTGAGAAAATAGCATCTACTAATGCCTGATTATAGTTCTAGTTAAGCACATAAACTATTCTCACTCTTCTTCACACTTCTTCACACTCTGTCTCTGCCTTCAAAAGATTAGAACATTATTCGTGTATATGAATCACACACTTTCCACATTCACTCCTTCAAATGATATAAACGATCACTTATATATATCTATAGCTAAGAATAATATCATCTCCATGCCAACTTCAACAAAATATAAAATGTGTACAAACTGTCAGCCCAAAACATAAATAATTTACAATGTGAATCAACCAATGTCAGCCACAACATAGTGAAGACCTAAAATAACATCCTCGAACATGAAACACCCTCAAAAATTATTCCTCGAAGATCCACAACACGCTACAACACCCTGTCAGCCAAGAACATGAAAAACATGAACACGCATGAGAAAATCTCTAATCACAAGCACAACGATCAAAGCAGGTGTGCAACACAGATAGAGCATGATCTAGAAACATCCACAAGCATCATGAGTCACCACAAAAGCATCCACAACAACTCAAATTACTAGAATTGTATCATCTTCTTTCAGGAACACCAAATGAAGCAACAAAAACAATTGTCAGAACACAAATACTCATAACTAGATCAAATCTTCATACAGATCTCTGAAACTTAACATGGATAAACTAGATATACTCGACAAAAAACCCTTTAATCCATAATATCTAATCATCAATATACTAAGCTGGCCACCATACTGAACTTCACTTCACCACTGACAACCTACAACTTAGTTTATTACAATTTTCTCAATATCCTCGACATATACAACCTCTAATGACATTAATTCCAGTAGTGTTGACATCAATGAAAACCATATATTAGCAACATCCAATATAGAGAGCTCCACTTTGGACGTCGTTTGTTGCATTAGAATCATGATTCAGCTCCCGACATCATCAATCATCTATCATAATGTAGCATGGTACTTGGAAATTCACTATGATATGACTTTCCCTATTCAATGTGGCTAGATATCTACCTTGATTCCACCTTCGTTAATCAAGCAGAATCAAGGGGTGGCATACATCTACTCTTGAATTTTATTTCTAGAAGTTAGATAAGAGGATTTTTGGAACAACTAACAAATTCCTGTTGTAGGATGTGGATCCTAATGTTGTGGTTTGCAGATAACTACATTGGGGGCTCCATTCTCCCATCTCCTGAATGAGTATCCTTTTATGAAATAAAGTGTACTATTTAGAATCCTTTAGCTTATATATGCACATAGAGTCATATGGGTGCTAAATTTTGGGATAGATGTTACCACAAAAATTGTACTCCCTTCTTGGAGATAGTACAATCCTTGGTCTAATCTAGACCTATCTTGGGCACCCTTGCATTAATTACCCCTTTAAATCATCATTTATAGGCCCCTAGGACCCATTATTTTGGATCTTGAGGCTCATTCCATTCAAAAATCATATAAAATCACTTAAATCCCAACAAAAAGCATTTAAAACATTCAAATCCCAAAAACCCACCTCAAAAACCTTAGGTGGGACTCATTCGCTACCTTGGGAAAATGAGTCCCCTTTAGTGGGACGCATTTGCCAAGGGTGGCAAATGAGTCCCATTTAGGGTCTTTTTCAAATTTGAGTGGGAACTCATCAATTTAATTCATGTTTTTTTGAATGTCGGCTTTTGAGATCTAAATAATAGTCAATTAGGTGATAATGCCTATAAAAGAAAGCTTCTAAGACATTTTTCACAATCCAAGCATATCTCTAAGAACTTTGAGCAAGCATCAAGCATCAATAATATTTAAGAAATCTTTCACAAGAGCATTACAATTCCAAAAGCAAGCAAAGTTGAAGCATTGGAGCAACATAAGAGTATTTTACAGGTTTTCAAGCTCACTTTCTATCAAGATCTAGCATTATCAAGGGTTGATCATGGATTCCTATGGTGCATCATGATGAATTATAGGTTGGAGAGATGCAACTAGCCATCAAGCCAATCCTAAAGACTTGTTTCCTAAATGATTCCATCTTCCATTGTCACTCTACATTTAGCCTAAGGAAGGTACAAGTATCATTAGATTTCACTTGGGGTGATTGGAGATCATCACAAGTGAGTTATTCATCTTGCATTTCCATTGTTACATCATATTCTTACACATTAGAATAGGATTGCATCATATCTTAGATTTCCTAGTCTTTAACACACTTAAGGCTAGGGTTTTTATGCACATTCCATTGTTTCTTTCAAGGTTTTTAAACTACCAAACTAGGGGTTTGACCAAGGAAAACCCTCATTAGAAAATCAAGTTATATTTTGTTTTCTTGGTATTTTCGCAGATCTAGATCCGAGACTCAATTTGGGAAGAAAGTGCAAGTGTTGGAGTGCAGATTAGAGATTTCAATTTCCAAAAAAGTGGAATGAGACTGATTCACCATGAATGGTGAATGAGTCCCATTAAAGGTGTTTGTCAAATCTATTTACAGATTCCAATATCCTTTTTCTCGAAACAACTCTCCAGGCATAAATCCTAATCTAGGACTGATTCGCCCAAGTTGGCGAATGAGTCCCACTTGGTCCAAAAGTCAAATTTCTTAGAATTACAGTCATTTCTAGTCTTCACTTCAGCCTCTACAAGTTTCTAGGTGCACGCTTCCTGTTTGGCTTTTCCCTTCTACTTTAATTTCATTTAATTTATCATTTTCAATCTTTTTGCATATCACACTATGCAAAAAGTGCAAGTGTTGGAGTGAAGATTAGAGATTTCAATTTCCAAAAAAGTGGAATGAGACTGATTCACCATGAATGGTGAATGAGTCCCATTAAAGGTGTTTGTCAAATCTATTTACAGATTCCAATATCCTTTTTCTCGAAACAACTCTCCAGGCATAAATCCTAATCTAGGACTGATTCGCCCAAGTTGGCGAATGAGTCCCACTTGGTCCAAAAGTCAAATTTCTTAGAATTACAGTCATTTCTAGTCTTCACTTCAGCCTCTACAAGTTTCTAGGTGCACGCTTCCTGTTTGGCTTTTCCCTTCTACTTTAATTTCATTTAATTTATCATTTTCAATCTTTTTACATATCACACTATGTTTTCCAACATTTTGAGTTTTCCAAGTTTACACTTGGTAGTGAACCCCTTTTGTTGCATTCAGTCCCTAGACCAACCCTATTGTTATATTTCAATCTCCTTTGCATTGAAATATCAAGGGTTATCCTTGGGTGGAACCTTCTCCCCACATAGACCAAACTTTTCATAGACCCCATTTTTGGAGGTTCCAATAATCATAACAATCACATTTTCTCTCCTCCTTGTGAAGAAGATATTTTAGTTTTAGAAGAACTAATTGATGAGATTTTTGAGAACCCTAGTTGTTTCTCTCCTCTCACCTCTCCTATTAGGCATGACATTACTAAACAAGAGGACATAACAATAAGTAATCATGATGATCACACAACACAACAAGAGACCATTGAAACCTACCTACATGCATCTACCAACAACTTCCCCTCTTGTGATAATATTGCAAGTGTAAACAAATATTTTGGCACCTGAATGCTTTATAGTCCTTCTAGGGTTTTTCACCTAAAAGGATAAAGATTGGGCCAAAATGCAATGTAAATATTCAAAGATTAATGTAAGGATGGATGAAATGTGTCTAAATGGAATGATTTAAATGCAAAGAACTGATAAAATGAATTGATTATGCATGCCAATGTAAGAAATGCAAAGTGTTTGAAAACACATTTTGATATGCAAAAAGACCTAGAAAGATGAATAGAAATGCAATTAAAACAAAACAGAAAGTTGTAAAAATGAATGTGTGCACATGTAAACCTGTTGAGGACTAGAAATGACTCTAAAATTCTAAAGACCCTAATTTTTAGGCCTGGTGGGACTCATTCACCATTCTAGGACTCATTCGCCACTACTGGAGGACGAGTCCTGTTTTGTTGAAAAGTTTCCCAGAAGCATAATTTCACACTGAAACATTGCAAGCCTTTGAACATGGATGAAATAAGCACTTTCCCACTGATTTCATGCAGATTGGATGGATATTTTTCCCTAGATCTAAGTTTTCGTGAGTCTTGACAACTTTGACAACATTCATAACTTTATCATTTTTGGCATTTCTCTTCAATCTGCAAACCTACAATCACACATTAAAGAGGGGAAAACTTTTTGATTGTTAGAGGATAGGGGTTTTCCTTGGTCAAACCCCTTTTAGGTAATTAAACCAAAATGATGAAATAAGATAACAAAGCATGAAATATGAAACAATTCCATTAGAAACTTTCCATGATGATAGATCTTGAATTTTTGCAACAATGGATGAAGAATTTTTCCTTGAATACCTTAGAATTGAGTTTGAATGTTATCTTGAATGCTTGATTCTTTCTTGCTTGACTTGACAATATGGATGAATGATGAATGCATCATGATGAAAATTATGAATTAGGGTTTAAAGGTCTCCTTTTATAGAGAAGATATAAGAATAAGGATCATGATCAAGGGCCAAGATTAAATTAGAAAGTAACTTAATCAAGGTTGGACGTTAATTGAGAGAAGCAAGACATGGATAGATAAAGACTTGAGGTGGAAGATAAGATTGGTACAAAAAAATAGGTTGTTGGAGAAAATTAAATAATAAAGATTATTTAATTTAGGTGGTCAACATAGGAGAAATATATAAAATATTAATTTTATTTATTTCAAAAGAAAGGTGAGAACAAATAATTAAATAATTAAAAATAATTATGTAATTATAGAGGAAAGGTGGGGTGTTAATAATTAAAATCAATTATTTAATGGAGAGGGAAGAAATAATTAAATAATTAAAATAATTATTTAATTGGGGAAATATTTAATTATAGAGAGAAGAGGCTAATGAATAATTAAATAATATAAATAATTATTTAATTATAGAAGAAGGAAAAACGAAAATTTTAATTAAAATAATATTTAATTCAAAAGTGAGGGGGAAAGGACCATTAGACTTAAATGCTTGATAAAAGGCTAGAAAAGTGTGAAAGTCATTTACAATGATTTAGAACACCTTTACAAGACATGCATTTTATTCAATTTGCAAGGGTCTAGGACCTAATGTGGATGTGTAAAACACCTCATAACACTAGACCAAGGTGAAATTAAGTCCAATTTATCATCAATTATTCCCAAATCAAGCAAGCAAAAAGGGATACTTTTTCCATGTCCACAGTAAGTGATGAGGATATGTTGGTGTTAGATAATCAAACCTTTAAGATCTATGACAACCCTCTTTATGTTTCTTCCCCTACCTATCCTATTTTGGAAGACATTATGGGACAAAGGGGTGAGAATTTGGACAATCTTGACAATAATATTGATTCTTCTCCTAGTATCCCTCCTAGTTGTGAAGAATATACTTTGACGTTAGAAACTACAATAGATGATCTTATGTGTCTCTCTTCACCTAGGGAAAAAATTATTGAACAAAGAAACACCATCATTAATAAGAAAGAAAATCTAACTATTGGTAACACCCTTACTTGTGATGAATTCATTTTAGAAGAACCAACCTTTAAATTTCATGAACATCTAGTGTGTAGTTCTCTTAAAAGATCTGCTCCTAGGGAGGATATCATGTTGCAAGAAAATCCAAACAATGACAAATGTAATGAAGTTTCCTCAGGTGAAGATTATGAAGTTACATTAGACTCCTCTTCACTAAGAGATCATGCAAATAATGACAAGTTTGTTGAGCTTATGACGACACACATTGGATATCCTTTAAATAGTAAGCCTCCTAAGTCACCTTCCATTAGTCATCCACATAACAAGAAAATTAGAGATTTCTTGAAATCTTTAATGCAACTTAACAACAATAATGTTTTGTAGCAACCGAGATATAACACAATTACTCAAACATGTAGGAAACCAAAAAACACCTCCACTTCATTACTAGTGCATCAACATATTTTTCCTAGTCCTCCCTATTCACCTTTACATAATATAATCGAAGATCTTAAAAATACTCCCGCTAATGTATCAATCTGGTAACTTATTCAATTATCACCTACGTACAATTTTTTATTCTGATAACTACTGCAAATAAAGCAAGAGGAGATCCAAGATTCTTTGAAATTGAATAATATAACATCCTCCTTCCATCTTATGCAAGTCACATAGTCAAAAATCACATTCTTTAAACATGAATTACCCTCACTTGAGATTCAAAACGAAAATGAAGCCTTGATGATAAAGGTGATCATTAATGAAACTGCAGTTAAGTGCCCTCTCATAGAAAATGGAGCAGGTCTTAATGTTTTTAGCATTGATCTCCTATATAAAATTGGTGTGGACAAGAGGCTTATCCAACTTAACGATGTTCATATTTATGGATTTGACAATGTTAATAGGTAGCCATTAGGAATTATCACATTACCTATTGAGGTCAGACCTGTAGTGTTGCCTACCCCTATCCATACCATGCTAGGACCTATTTCATACAATCTTCTCCTAGGGAGACCATGGATTCATGCTATGAAAGGAGTCCCATCTACTCCTCACTGTGTGATGAAATTTGATACACAGTTGAAGAAGATGAAAGAAGTTATAAATTATATGATCACAACACTTCCAACTCCCCTAATACTTTCATTCCAAAATAAAAAGTTGAACCTATACAAGTTGATGTTAATCCTAAAATCTTTAGTGATAATTGGGGGTCATTAGATTTTACACCTCCTTTTAACAAAGAATCCAAAATCTCACCCTCAAGGTCCAAAGAGTCATATACAAATGATTCATTTCCAGATACAAGTTCTAGTGACAACTTGGGTTTTACACCTTCCTTTATGGGAGAGAAAAATCTCACAATCTAAACCAAAACAACCTTGTGTATAATTTTCTCAACTTGGTTCTACGTCAACAACATTACCCCATGGTGGTGATGGGGGATATTTAACTCACATTCCTCATGAGGGGACAATACATAACTATTAAAAGGATAAATTGTGTTCTCATGAAGAAGCAAATCCTTCCCAAAGGCATAAACCCCCTTCATCTAAATTGAAATATTGTTATGGTATAGGATATATGATCTCCCTCCTACACATGAATGCAATGCACATACAAAGAAAATAGATATACCATACTCTTTTAAGAAAGATTTAGGTTTACCACCTTTACCTCCCTTTTCATCTAAGGCCTTATCATTTAGTGTGTGTATTGCATCTTGTGCAAATAAAGGAACATCCTCTATAATTGATCAAGAGGGTATCTTGTCGAGACTCTTCCAAGATCATTTTATATCCCTCCCTCCAAGAACATGAAAGAAATTATACTACAAGACTTCATTTTGTGCATATCATAGAGTTCATGGTCATTCTACTAACGAATGTAAGGCTTTGACTAATAGAATTCAACATATTAAGGATTGTGGTGCTCTTCCTCATGTTGAGTCACCTAGTTCCTCTTTTCATTTTGTCTCATCATTGTCCTACACTAAGTGGGGGCATGGGGTTAGGTAGCCTTGTCCTTGTATGTCACTTTTCATTGTCTCTTTTGGCTCACTGCCTTTCATGTACATATAAGAGCAAGCTTGGGATATGGAAGACATGCCTTAAGTTGACTCACATGTCACATAATTATTCATGATGTAGCTTATTGGAAACATATGACTTGGCATATGGTTTTCCGAGTAAGCTCTCATGTCCTCTTCTAATTTAAAGCAATTGCTCATAGTAATGGTGTTAGCAACCACTTTAAAGTGGGGGCATACATTGACACTCATGTTTCATTGTGCGATTTTATTTATTCTTGTGATGCATTCTTTTCTTGGAGGTTTCATTGGGCTTGATTCCCTTTGAGAGAATGATATTTCTTTGACTTGTCCTCTCTTGGAGACATTAGGCACAATGTTCCCTAAGAAGAGACCTTACATGAACTAAGAAAAATCCCTTTGAAAATATCTATTTCACATTTACTATTTCGATTATATGGACACCTTGCATAACACACCTCGCATGCCTATGGAGCCATCTTGTTTTTATGAGTTCCAAGAATATGAAGCTTTGCTTTCCTCATGAATCTTGAAGTTCATTTTTGTGTGGTGCCTTATCAAATTTATCAGGAGGTATAGCTTTCATCTGGTTGGACAGGAAGCCAATCTGAGGCATGACTTTCCCTTAGCCACTCGCGTGTGTTGTGAGTGCATACCAGTCACGTCTATATGTGTCTCACTCTCTTAGATTACTCACCCAACAGATAGCCTAAAGTTTCATTGTCTCAAAGTTAGCATGCATTTTTGGACAAACAACTTAGATATGATCCAAATCATGTTGGACAAATGGTCGAGGCTTGATCCACCTCTTTTTATTTTTTCTTGTTTTTCTTTTTCTTTCTTTTAGTTATTGGCATTGTATGTTTGCATATCTTGTCTTGCTATTGTATATCATACACCTTGTGTGTGTCCTTTCATTCTTATCCTAGTTTGGCTTAGGATCTTGGAACCTGGGGACTTGACTACCTCCATGATCTTTATTATCCTAGACCATCGACATTGGTATAATTGGATCCCTCTTGAATGTCAACTTTAGTGAGAGTTTGAAGCAAGTTAATCCTCTCACTAAAGTGGGTGCTAAATGTGGCAACATAAAAAGTATCCCTTTTTCTTTCCTAATTTGGGAATGATTAATGCTAAAATGAACTTAAGGTCACCTTAATCTAGTGTTGTAATGTGTTCCACATTCATATTGGATTTAGGGCCCATTTAAGCTAAATAAACCTAACTTTACCTTGATTTAATGTTGTAAAGTGTATTCATTTACACCTTCACATTAAATTTAGGCATGTTGGACCTAACATTGTTGTAATCTTGTGTTGTAATGTGTTGTATAGATTCACAATGGATTTAGGACCCTTTTAAGCTAAAAAGACCTAATTTTTCCTTAATTTGATGTGGTAAAGTATATTTATTTACACTTCTACATAGAGTTTTAGACCCTCTTGGATTTATGACCTTTATATCATCATGAATAGACCCCTAAGACTGTATATTATGCATCGCAAGGCTTATTTCAACTGAAATCCTGAAAAGATCAACAAATAGACTTAATTTCTTAACTCACCGACACTTTCTATAGAAAGGCCATGTGGGACCCATACACCAAGAGTGGCATATGAGTCCCATTTGGCTCATTTTTTAGGGTTTTGAGCAAGAAATCAGGGTTTTAAATTCAAATTTTATGAATCTCAGCCTCTGGGATCTAATAAATGGTAACTTGGATGAATTTACAAAATAAACAAGGTCTCAAATCATTGTTTCATTAAGATTTCATGATATCAAGTCAAGTACTCAAGAGTTAAACATTCCATGACTTCACAAGAGCATCAAGAGATTTCACAAGAGTATTTCTAAGGAATTCAAGGGCAGATTTCTTCATCAATTGTTTCAGCAATTCAAGATCCATCATCATGTCAAGGTTATCAAGCATCAAGAATGTTGGTGAGCTAGTGTTGTGATGTTGCATTCAAGATCCAAGATCAAGCATTGTTCTACACTTATTTCAAGATCTAAATCTACATCCTTCATGGCCACTTCATGTTAGATTTTTGATCTACAAGACATCATTCAAGGTATCATTATTCATGTTTCATGTTTCATGTCCTTACTTCATTATATCATCATTTGGTGTAATTACCTCAAAGGGGTTTGACCAAGGCAAACCCCTGTTTACTCAAAAATCAACAAGTTTTCCTCTCTCTACATGTATGATTTTAGATCTAGATGTCTTGAAGCTTGAAGATCCCTTGAATATTAGGTGAAAATCTTGGAGAAAGTTGTTGGAGTTGTCCCATTATTTGGAAGGTTGCTATCTTAACAAAAAGTCATCTACAAGTCCAAAATCAAGGTTTTAGACCTGGAAACAGAATGTGGAAAAAAGAGAAGAGATTGGAGAGAATAATCAGATCTTAATCCTCCAAAAAAGCACACTAATACTGATACACCACCTTGGGCATATGAGTTCTAGTACAACCAATTTTCAAGGTTTCTAGAGATTCAAAATCAACACTGTCAAATTCCAATTTTGGTGTAGAAAACCCAATCTTGGACTAAATCACTTAGAATGGCATATGAGTCCCACTCATCCTTAAAATAAACATTTCCAACATTTCCAGTCCCCATTCAAGCCTCTACAGATTTCCAGGTGCACACTTATGATTTTATAGCCTTCTGTTATGATTTATATGCATTTCTAGGGCATTCATTCAAGTTTCATGCATCACTAGGTTTAAACATTAGATCTTGCATTTCATTTTTCTTTCCAAGACCTATCTTGGTGGTGAAACACTCTTTAGTCATTAATCGAACCTAGGACACCCTATTGCAAGATATATTTCCCCTTTTCATACTTTAGTTTGAGATCTCTAGGGTTTCCATGAATGTGGAATATAGAAAACTTTTTCTATGTCCTAAACTATAGAGTGATAATTTTCTATCTTATATATATATATGTATGTATGTATGTATGTATGTATGTATACATATAATTACATAGATATATATATATACATATAAATATATATGTATATATACATATATGTGTATATTGTATAAGAGCGAATTTGAACCCCTTATGCAAATTCCCCTTTTTCCCTTTACCCACCTCAAAAAAACAAGTTTGGAGGCTTAATTCTACCTAAGCCCGCTGCTTGCATCCCACTTGCCCCTTGGTTTGAGTGTCGATGGAGGCATTCTTGTTGGGGACGCCCGCGCAGCGCATAGATCTTCGTGCAATGCACTTACGTTTGTGCAAAATTCCTGCAACTAAACCTACAGAGGCATTACTCTTCTCATTGGAGGTTAAATTGTAACGCTCCCTTCGGCTGGCCGACCCAAATATGGCCATTTTTCTCCATCCCTTCTTCAAATTCATCTCTTCAACAAGAATTTCATCCTCTAAGCATTCACTTGATCTTCTACACAACTCTTCACCACACCAAGCTTCCATCCTTGCACTCTCACATTCACTTTCAAGCACTCACTTTCACTCACTCCAAGAATTCAATCATTCCATTGCAGCAAAGCAACACTCCATCACTTTGGTAGAACACATTTTGTACCATGCCATTGCAACAGAGGCTCTAGTACTCTCATTTCTCCCCCAAGTAGCCTTGAGTGCTCTTGGTGGAGGTGGTAAGTTTCCCCCTCCTCTCGTCTATCACTTGGTTGAGTAGCATAACATTGTTTTGTAGTGCTTATTTTCTCTTTACTATATTATTTCTTTATCTTGTTTCTTTGGCTGTCCCATGGAGGTGGAAACACCTAAATGGGGGTCTAACTGAGGCAGGCCCCTATACAACCACCCAAAATTTTCCTTCTTTTTGTGTGTAGGTGGACGTGCTTTTGGAGAACCAGTTGGCGAACGGGTTCCTTGGTGAGATTCTCCTTATTTTCATCACTCTTGCATATTTTCTTTATAACATTAGAGAATATTTAATTTATCTAGTCGTATCATTCTGGCCCTTTAGTTAGTCAACTGGGTTGTTAGTCATTTTAGTAGGTTTTACCTTCTCTCTTCTATTGTTTGGCCGTATGGATGCCAGGACGTTGCACTGTCTTCCAAAGACTGTGCTTCCATCTTCAAGCAAAGAGCTCCCTGAGGCGCAAAGTCAAACTTGAAAACTGGCTCGCCTAGCCCTCCTCGAAACTCAGGATTGCAGAGTGGTTGTAGGACTTCGTGGTCCTCATCATTCTCATCCTCGTACCCTAAACATCGCATTTGGCTGAGGTAAGTTAGGGCAGCCTCTCACATCTTGACCCTCCGTGACCTAGGGTCTTGCACACAGTGGTTCCCCTCTCTTACATATATATACATATATATGTATTCATATGTATACATGTATATATGCATAGATAAATATCTTTGTGTGAACATCTAAGAGTACAATGAAAACATAAGATGTGAAGTAAAGTATAAAAGATACAAAGTTTGTCCTATATATCTATGGTGCCCTGCTATATGTGCAATAGAAAGTAGAAAATTACTAACACATTTTATAGTAAATAAACACTACTGTATTGTATTGAACAATGAAAGGATATAAATTTAAATAGAGGTAAAACAAATATAGACTTGGGTTTTCAGATATATGCCCAAAAAAGTAAGCAAGAGTTTCATGATAATAATTCCTTGGTCACAAAAATAAACATGGGCTTTGAGATATATGCCCAAAAAAGTAAGCAAGGGTTTCATTATAATAATTCCTTAGTCACACAAAAACAGACATGGGTTTTGAGATAATGCCAATTTTTTTTAGATATATGCTAAAAAAACCAAGCACGAGTTTCATGAGAATAATTCCTTAATCACCCCAAAGAAGACAGTGGAATTCAGATGTATGTATGAATATATATATATATATATCTGTGTGTGTGTGTGTGTGTATTTATATGTATGTATCTATACATGTGTATATGTGTATATGTATATATTTGTATATATGTTTTTATGTATGTAATACACATATATACACACATATATATTAATATAAATATATACAAACATACACATATATATAAACACGTATATAATGAGAATGCAAGCTTATGTATACACTTATTTTGAATATAAAGGAGTGTTCTATGAATGAATTGATATATGTAATGGATGGTTCATCATGCTTTTATCAATTTGCTGAATGATGAAGAGAAACAAAATATAAAGGAGCCTTTTTATGAAATAAATGACAAATATAAACCGTAAGAAATAACTGAAAATAGTAAATGAACACATAGTTTACTAAATTTGTAAATGGGGTTTGTAAGGAATAACCTGTGACCGGAAAAGACCCTCATTTACTTATAACATATAAATAAATATTGCATGAAAATTATTGTTAAATGCACATTTCATGAAAATAACTATAAGTAGAATGTAGAATGTACCAACTTAAAAAGCCATGTATATTTGAAAAATGCGCAGAGGATGCTTGTCAATGCTTCGTAGTTTGTAGAGAATATTTGTTAACTCCAGTAATTGTGAATGTCGTTGGCTTCTTTCCCTCTTATTTAATAATTTGAATCTAACAATTCAATGCATTGAATTTGGTTGTTGTGTTTCAAATTTGAATTTTTTTGGGGAAGATCCAATCATTGGAAATTGTAGCTACTAGTTATGTAGGTTTTTGAAAGGTGAATTGACCGAATTATGCATTATATTTCGATTTGATGTTTATTTGGGGAGCCTTATACTAGTATTTAATTGTATAGGTAGCTACAGGGAATGGAGTTAATACATGTAAATACATGTAGCTGATAGAGAGAGTGTTGAAGAATATGCACTTGGAGTTAATACATGTAAATACATGTAGTTGATAGAGAGAGTGTTGAAGAATGTGCACTTGACATACCATAGAGTTGATAGGAGTTTGTCATTATGTCATGTAAAGCATCATTAAGTGTGCCTATGTATTTATTAATATAATATGTATTGACGGTGACGCCTATTCCAAGTGGGTGTATTTATAATTATAAAAGTTTTTTATAAATTGTAAATGAATTTTTTTTTCTGCGACTAGACTTGTATTGTAAATGCCAATGTATGTGTAGTTGACTAGACCTACATTGGTCAACTACATTGTCTTGTGAACATGTATTGATGTTTTTGCAACTTTCTATTAGATTAAATAAAGTTTCTTAGTGGGTCAAATGCATTTTTTTTTGGGGGGTAAAGTGAGCATACAGTGAGTGGTAATTGGATGGTGTGCGGTAATAGGGACCTTTCCCGTAGACAAGTATTTAATAATGTTTACATTATGAGGTCAAAAGAACTTATTAATGAAAAATGGTAGATTTCGTAAGGTCAAGATTAATAAGGTCAACTAAATCAGCTATATTGAACGTGACTCAAATCAATAATCTAGATAATATGAATTTATTGAATTATTGATGGCTTAGACAATCTGCATTGGATATGTCAATTGGAGCTTGATTTCCCTTCTTTTTGTCTTCTT
This sequence comes from Sequoia sempervirens, assembly GCA_007258455.2. NCBI lineage: Eukaryota > Viridiplantae > Streptophyta > Pinopsida > Cupressales > Cupressaceae > Sequoia > Sequoia sempervirens. The sequence continues at coordinate 22,951 of VDFB02365275.1, forward strand.
TCAATTGAGTTCATTGATTTGCTATTAAAGCATTTGACACATTCTGATCTGCAGGTTCTGTATATCCTCCTACTAATTCCCAAGATCTTGGGATAATAGTAGGTTCTTCATCTTTATACTCCAATGGTCATAGTTGTCTCCGCTAAACAGCTGAAACTATAATGGAAATTGCCACCATTTGCCAATTTAATATTTCTTGGAGAGAACCATTAACCTGCAGTTGTCTGCAACCGACTCTGATACCAATTGAAGATTTAAAACTTACGCTCTTATACTGTACTGATAAACATAGATGAATAAAAAACACAGATCACTCAAAATATAATAAACAATGAACATTATATCTGCTCACAGAGTGAGCGAACAACAACGCTGGAAAAAGTAATTCTGTATATTTCAACTTGTCAAAAACTCTGCTAAAAGCATACATATAAAGAAGAAATCTAATCAAAGTTACCACAGATTACAAACAGTATATTCTCATGCAAGCTAAGTGCATGGATGGAACGAGCTAAAATTAGATGTGTCTGCATTGTCTTTAAAGCAAACTAGTAAAAGACTGCCTATACTGAACTGCACATGCAGTTTTATTATGCAAAAACAAACTAATTAAAGAAAACTGTTTGGCAGTGGAACTAGAGTTTGTGTAAATTTCGTAACCCCAGGCAAACACTTAAAACACAAACAAGAAGCGGAGAATTCTTTTGCACAAACACAGTAGCTTTATTATTTCTCTGATAAATAAATCATTACATATCACTTCTTTATAGAGGTTTCAATTACATTTTCTTCTACATTTCATCATGCATTTTACATTCAGAATACAGACTCCTGCAAACTTACAAACAGCTATTAAAACTAATTGTTTATTATAACTGAGCATGGCATCCTGAGTAAAAAATAATTACATATCACTTCTTTATAGAGGATTTCAATTAAATTTTCTTCTGCATGCAATTTATCGTGCATATTACATGCAGACTACAGACTCATGCAAACTCACGGTCAACATGTGCTTAAAACAGTTATTAAAACTAATTGTTTATTATAACTGCGCACGGCATCCTTAGTGAATTGCATGGCCGTGAATGACGGTGCAGAACTGATCGATAAGCATCACTTCCCAACAGTTTGGCGGTGGACGGTTGATCATGCATTCTTCAGTTTTAAGGTTTCCGTGGATTGAAATCAGCTGTATATAAGGCGACTCTCACCAATACTCATTACCATCTTAAGAGTAGAGACATTGCCACCCTCCTTCTGGCGAACATGGATATCCTCGTTATGGCGGGTTCAGTCATGGCGTTTGTGCTGTTCGTTTATATTACGAAGGCCACTCTTTCAATGCCAAAGCCGGCTCTACCTCCAGGAAGTTTTGGGTGGCCTCTGGTTGGAGAAATGCCGCAGCTTCTAACCTCCATATGGACTAAGGGCTTCGAGAGTTTCCTCGAGGATAGAAATAAGCGATTCGGAAATACCTTCAAGTTATCTCTGTTTGGACACTCCGTGGCCATGTTGTACAGCGCTGAAGGCAATCGATTTCTCTTCAACGCAGACGTCCAAAACTATTATCCTCATTCCACTGTCAAGCTCTTCGGAAGTTCCCTACTTAGCAAGACGGGAGAAGACGGCAGACAAGTCAGAAAGATGCTCATGACGTTCTTAAAGCCGCGAGCCATGCAAAAGTTCGTAGGCAAAGCAGATTCCATTGTAAATGAAGAGCTGAAAAGTTACTGGATGGGAAAGCAGCAAGTGGCGGTGTATCATCTCATCAAGCGCGGTATGTTTGCGGTGGCTTGCAGTCTCTTTGTAAGTATGATCGATGAAGTGCAACAAAAAGAATTGTATCTCCATTTCGAACATGCATCAGAAGGAATTCTGCAGATCCCTTTCGATTTTCCGGGAACGCCATACCACAGAGGATTGACCGCTAGAAAGCGAATCCACAAAATACTGCACAAGATCATCGTTAGGAGGAGGAAGGATCTGTCAAATGGGTCCGCTTCACCAGAGCAGGACCTGTTGTCCTTCCTTCTCTGCAACACTGATGACCGTGGGCAGATGATGACGGACGAAGAAATTATGGATAACGTGATGTTGCTTTTAGAGGGCGGCCACGACACCAACGTTGTCACCCTAACTTTTCTGCTCAGAAATCTGGCTCTCCATCCTCACTGCTACACCCAACTACTACAAGGTACAAACACCATATTCTTTTTTTTCATTTTTTCTCCCCTGCATATACGAAACTTCTGACGTGAGGAAAGCGACAGAACATCTGCAGATCATGAGTGACATGGAGGGGAGGCAGGAGTTGGAGTGGAATGACTTACAGAAGATGAAGTATTCATGGAGAGCGGCACAGGAGACGCTCAGATTGCAACCTGCAGCTGCAGGCTCATTGCGGGTGAGCTCGGAAGACATCTCTTACGATGGATTCGCCATTCCCAAAGGATGGAAGGTAAGCACATCAAAAGAGCTAAGACAACAGATTGATTTTTAATTTTTATGGGCTAATCATGGCATCAAAAGCTGTTGAATTCCTAGTATTCTTTCTAGGCTTTCTAATTCTTTGGAGTGAAGTGGAGTGCAGCTAGCTTGGGCAGCACATTCGACACATAAGAAAGCCGAGTATTTCCCTGATCCGGAGAAATTTGATCCAGGGAGGTTCGAAGGGAGTGGACCAGCGCCGTATACATTCGTGCCCTTCGGAGGGGGCCGTCGAATGTGCCCGGGAAAAGAATATGCACGGATGATAGTTCTCTTGTTTCTTCACAACATAGTCAAAAATTTCACTTGGGATTTAGTGGACGCAAAGGAGAATATCTCTGCTAATCCGCTTCCTATCCCGGACCAAGGAATGCCTCTTCGATTGCATCCACGCTCTCAGCACACCGGCCGGGCTTAACCGGCACACTCTAAGCATCTGACTGCTTAGGTGGCCGGGCCCACAACAGTACCTTTTTCTCTTTTGTCTCTGCTTGTTCCCGTTCCTGTTCACGCCCACCGTTCCGATTCCGCATTTGTTGTTTCCATTCTTATTCACGTCCACAGTTTGGAAGGATTTAGTTTTCCGTTTCCAACATTACGAGCTATAAAATCTGCTGGTAACCAGATCTCTTCTTCCATCGTCAAGCTGTCCGACAGAGTATTTCTTTTCATGCAAATTATTTTAATACCACATGCATGTGGTGAGAAAAAGTAAGGGTGAAGGGGCTTATAAATTAGAGGCTTAGAACTGTAAAAACTAAACATTTTTTTTGCTAAATCATCTCTGTCTTCACTTTTCGGTTGTGGGATAAATGTAAAATTATGAAAATGTTCCAATTTCTAAAGCAAAATGACCATAAAATCAAATGGTTTTCACAATATTTTATTCATTAGCTTTTTTATGGAGGTACAAATCTATATATTAGATTAAATATAATATGTTATAATATATTGTTTTATATTGTTTATACTAAAGTACATAATTAAATATTCAATATTTTTAATTGTTTGTTTTTTAAAGTTAGTATGTGTAAGTATGAAATTTAATATTTTTTAAAATTATGATATTAAGGTTTAATTAAATTTTTAGTGAATTTTTTTTCACAAGATTTAACCCACATACAACTAAATCAATAATTCAAAATCACATCTTAATGTCTCTAGAGTGCCTATTCCTTTGTATTAATTCATTTTTTAGAAATAAGTTTTTTTCACAAGATTTGATTCTTTACTTCATTTGTGAGATACTTTTAACTGTATATGATTGTTGAGAATCATTTTTTTAGAAAAATTGAATTCACTTTAGATTATATCAGCATTAGGAATCTTGAAGATAATACACTCCTTGCACTTGGTAAGGCCAATCATGAGTCTCGCTTATATGCTTTCTCTCAATTTGTACCTGATTCACATTCCACTACATTGCTCACCCATTCAAATGTTGTGAGAAAACTATGGCATGAGCAGTTTGGCCATCTTAAAACTACCGCTATCTTCAGCAACTCAACAAACCTAATATGGTCATGGGTCTTCCTCAAATTAATTTTTCAGATGGTTTATTTTCAAGTTGTGCCTTGGCCAAACATCCTAAGGATAAGTTCGATAAAGAGAGGGCTTGGAAGGCTTCATAAGTCCTTGAATTGGTTCATAGTGATTTGGCGGGTCCTTTTCCATCATTATCTTTCAGTAAGGTTCATTATTTGCTCACCTTCCTTGATGACTATTCTAGATACACATGGGTCTACTTTCTTCGAAACAAAGGAGAAGTCTTTGATAGGTTTCAAGAGTTTAAGGCTCGTGCTGAGAAACAATCTGGAAAGTGTGTCAAGATTCTCTGCACTGATAATGGCAGAGAATATATCAACCATCGATTTGAGAAAATCTATACTCTTGAAGGGATTGATCTTTAACATAATGTTGCCTACACACCACAACAAAATGGTGTAGCTGAGAGGGAAAATAGGTCACTAAAAGAGATGGCTAGTTTTATGATCCACACTCACTCCCTTGCACCTACATATTGGGCATAAGCTATCAACTATGCTACTCACATCCAAAACAAAGTTCCACATAAGGAATTAAAGGGCATCACTCCCTTCAAAGCTTGGTAGGAAACCTGTTGTGGGGAATTTTAGAGTTTTTGGCTCCCCAGCATGGGCACATATTCCTTCAGAGAAGTGCAAGGCCTTGGAACCTCAAAGTTGGCATTGTATCTTTGTTGGTTACCCTGATGGTGTCAAAGTATATCGGCTAATGGATCCTACAACACATGAGCTCTTCATTGAGCCTAGTGTGTATTTTGAGGAAAGCTCTTCCAACTCATCCTCTTCTCTTCCTTCCTCTAAAGTGGATTTAGAGGATTCTGACATCAAAGATTTTCCTCAAGCTTCCTCTAGTTGTCAAGTTGATTATGAGATTTCATCTTCCTCTTCACAGAGTTCAGAATCTCCTCCTCCTTCCTCTACCATGCCTCATTGGGCTTGTTAAACACTTGAGTCTGTAGGCGATCTTGTTGGGGATCCTTCAAATACAAGGACTCAATCACAACATCATGACATTCCACATTCCTACATCACCATAACTTCATTTCCACAGTCATTTTGTGAAGCCTCTAGTATTGATGAGTGGGATTTTGCAATGGAGGAAGAGTACAACTCTTTAATATAGAATAAAACATGGGATCTTGTTCCACTTCCCAAGGGAAGAAAATTGGTTCAATGTAAGTGGATCTATCGAATCAAATTTGTAGCAGATGGATCAGTTGACAAGTATAAAGCACAACTTGTGGCCAAAGGTTTCTCTCAAGTACCAGGTATTGACTACACTGAGACCTTTTCCCATGTTGCCAAAATGAACTCCATTCACTTGCTAATTGCTATTTTTTCAGCTCATGGTTGGGTTGTACATCAAATCGATGTGAAGAGTTCATTTATTCATGGAGATATACATGAAGAAATTTATATGGAGCAGCCACAAAGATTCATTCAAGATTCTTCGTTGGTTTGTAAACTAAGGAAGTCTCTCTATGTCCTCAAACAAGCTCCACGAGCTTTGTATGCCAAAATGGACTCCTTCCTTCTCTCCATTGGGTTCTCTAGATTCCCCTCAAATCTGAATGTCTACATCTTGTGGCAGGAGGATGCACTTCTCTTCTTGGCTTTTCATGTTGATGACTTGATTGTCACTAGGAGTACTTCATCCATCATTGCAACTGTGAAGAATGCTTTGCATGATATATTTTCCAAGACTGACTTGGGCCTCTTACACTACTTTCTTAGGATTGAGATTACACAGACCTCTTTTGGGAACTCACTTGCACAACCCAAGTATGCTCCTAATCTTTTATCACATTTTCATATGGATGATTGTAAGCCTGCACCGACTCCCTTTCTGTCTAGAGTTATGCTTGAGGAAAAGTGTTCCACACCACTAGTTGATGCTACTTTGTATTGTCAACTTGTTGGTAGCCTTATGTACTTGACTCACACTCACCTTGACATTTCCTTTGCAATAGGAATTGTTTCACACTTCATGACGAAACCACATGAACTTCATTGGAAAGCTTCCAAACACATCTTGCACTACATCCAAGGCATTCATCAGTATGCAATTCACTATGCAGCAAGCACAAGTTCAGACTTACTTGGATACATAGATTCTAATTGGGCTGGTGATATTGATGATCGCAAGTCCACATCTGGCTATATTTTTCACTACAGTTTCAGTCCCATTTGTTGGTAGAGCAAAAAGCAACATGCCATTGCTCTTTCTTCAATTGAGGCTGAGTATCAGAGGCTGTCAATGCCACCATTGAGGCTATTTGGATTCAGAATATCCTCACTAAACTTGGCATCACCTTTGAGAATCCATTAATCATCTATTATGACAACCAAAGCACCATCCAAATCTCAAAGAACTTGGTCCATCATCAACGAACCAAACACATTGAGATCCATATGCATTTTCTTCAAGAGCTGATTCAAGAGTAGGTCATTGATTTATGATACTATCCTACAGTAGATCAAGTTGCAGATATATTCAACAAACCCTTCATTGAGAGAAAGTATGTTCATATTTGGTCTCTCTTAGGGGTGTGACACATCTCTTTTATGGGGTCACTTAGGCCTTCTTCATTCACCCTCTCATGGGCAAGAGTTTTTTCCCACTAGGTTTTCTCCTTCTTTATCATTGAGAGGTTATTATGTAAATGGGCATCTCATCAGGCCTAGTAGCTAGGACCCGTAAGTGCATCTTTGCATTGTATACTTCTCCCTAAGTTTCACTTAAGGGGGGGTGTTAGTGTGAAAGGGGTACTTTTTCTAACTAGTTCATTTTTAGCTAGTTCTCCACTAAAGTCCTCTTCACACTAGCTTAAATTTACATAGGGATAAGGTGGTCAAGCCTTTAATGACATGAGTTGTCACACCTCATAGGATGCCAAAACTTGTCATAATTTGGTTGCATCTATCTCCTCCCTTGGCCAATATAACTAAGGCATTTCCTTTGTAATTCTCAATTCTCAAGCTGAATATAGCTTTGCATTCTTGAGAGGAATATAGTTTATTCCTCCTCATATTTATGGTTTTTCTTTCCTTTAGTCATTAGATTCCTGGGTAGGCTAGTTAGGAAATCTCACAATTATTTTCATACTTATATTAGAGGACATGAGGAAAAATTCAATGAATGTTGGCTCCCAAAAAATGTCTTACATGTGTGAGGGAGGTCGAAAGAGAAAGGGCCTAAATGGGAAAAAAATATGGATAAGTCTAGAGGACGTTCAAAGACCCCCAAAAAGATAATAGTGTTGGAATTATGGAAAAAGAGGGCATGTGAAGGAGTGTAAGAACAAGAAAAATAATGTTTATCCCTCCATGGAAAAGTCCTTCAATGATGATTCTGTAGATTTTTTTATTTTACCTAACTTTATTGGTAATGATGCTTAGATTATTGATTTAGGTTGTTCCTACCATATGACTCCTCACAAGGAGTGGTTTACATCTTACAAAGCATATGATGGGGGGGATTTTTTCCTTGGTGATAATAGCACTAAGAATATTGATGATAAGGGAAAGGTAAAGTTGTGTTTTAGTGATGGGAAGATTAAATCTCTTGATATTTTTCATATTCCAATACTTGTGAGAAATTTACTTTTAGTATCCAATTTGTATGGTTCTGGAATGCATGTGACATTTGAGCAGTCTGGTTGCAAGTTGGTAAGAGGGAGTTTCATGATAGCTAAAGGATCTTAGATAGGGACTTTATTTAAGATAGATGCCTCTACTTTATGTAACTCTTCTAATGTAACTAGTATTTAAAATGCATGTATGTTGTGGCACCATAGATTGGGTCACATTGGTGAAAAAGATCTTAAGACCATTCTTAATAAAAATTTGGTTGGTGGTATTTTTGATTCTCTGTTGGTAATTTTTTTTTTTTGAGCATTGTATGTTTGGTAAACATAATAGATCTTCAATTCCTAATGGGACTAATAAGGAAAATATATTATTAGAGATCATTCATTTAGATGTATGTGAACCATTGGGTGTTGATTCTTTGGGTAAATATTGGTATTATGTCTCTTTCATGGATTATGTCTCAAGATACACATGGATTTATTTTATGTATTCTAAATTGGAAGTTCTCACTAATTTTAAGGAATTTAAGGCATTAGTTAAGAAGAAATTAGATTATAGGATAAAAGTGTTGAGATCTAACAATGGGGGTGAATATTGTTCCAAGGAATTTGATGACCTTTGTATGCATGCAATTATTGTTCAGTAGAAGCTTACTCCTTATACCCCCAACTTGTAAAATGGAGTAGAAAAAAGAATGAACCAAAACTTTATGGAAAGAGATAGGAGCATGTTGAGTGGTGTTAAGATTGATAGATGCTCTTGTGTAGAAGTAGTTGGTACTTCTTGTTATTTGATTAACAAATCTCCTTGTTCAGCTCAGATTGTTTAAAAAACTCCTTATGAATTGTGCATTGATATAAATCCTTATGCTTCACACTTAAGGGTATTTGGTTGTGATGATTTTGTTCATGTGCCTCAAGAGTAGTGATCCAAAATAGATCTAAGAGCTCATAAATTCAGCTTTGTTGGTTATGGTGAGAATCTAAAAGGTTATAATATTTGGAGTCCTCTAACCCATAAAATGATATTTTCTAGAGATGTGGTTTTCATGGAGTTTAGAACTTACTCGGGAGAACAACAAACAAAGGAGAAAATAAAGAGAATATAGTGCACTTTGAGAAAAACATTGAGAAGAAGGAATATGCACATGTGGAAGAAAAATAAAATGGATCTAAGGATGGAGAAGAAGAAGGTTTGAATAGTTCAAAGGATGTGTAGGTTGAGAACATGGAAGAAGAACAACTAGAGATCAATAATCCTACCTTGAGGAGGTCCACAAGACAATAGAATCCAATTGATAGGTATAGCCCATCGGATTTATGTTGTGTATTTTCTTTGTTGAGTACTAACCATGAACCTACATCTTTCAAGGAGGATCTCTCTATGAAGGAGTAGATGATGGCTTTAGATGGTTGTGACACCAGGGATCTTGTTAGTTTTCCCAAAGGAAGAAATCCTATAGGATGCAAGTGGGTATTTAAAAATAAATTTGGGGTAGATGGTCAGTTAGAGTTGTACAAGGATAGATTAGTGGCTAAGGGCTACTCCTAGAGAGAGGGAGTTAATTTTGGTAAAATTTTCATTTTTTTTGCTAAATTGACTTCTATTAGATTCCTATTATCTATTGTTGTTTCTTATTATTTTGAGATAAAGAAAATGGATGTTAAGACTATTTTCTTGCATGGGGATCTTGAGGAGGAAATATATATGCAAGAGTCTAACAATTTTATTGTGAAAGGAAAAGAACAATTAGTTTGTAGGTTGAAGAGATCTTTGTATGGTTTGAAAAAGTCACCGAAGATGTGGTACCAGAAGTTTGATGCTTTTCCATTGAAGTTGGGTTTTGTTAGGAGCAAGGAGGATCATTGTGTATACATTAAGGTTATTAATGATCATATTCTAATTATTGTCTTGCATGTTGATGATATGTTGTTTATTAGTAATAGCAAGGTGGTGATTAGTGAGCTCAAGATACAAATTTTTTACACATTTGATATGAAGAAATTGGGGACTACAAAATATATTCTTGGGATGTAGATCAACATAGACCAGGTTCATAGAAAGCTTTGGTTAAGTGAGAGTAAGTATGTTGATCCCATTTTCTAGAGGCATAATATGCATGATTGTAAGCTAGTTAGTACTCCATTTTGGATTGCTACTAAGTTGAGTTTAGATGTGTGTCCCAATTGCAATGATTATTTTGAAGATATTTCTATGGATCCTTATGCTAGTGTGATTGGTGGCTTGATGTATGCAATAGTTTTCACTAGAGAAGATATAGCCCATCATTATCTAAAATGTTTTCTTCTCCATAATTTTATTTTTCTAATAGTTCTTCCACATGTGCATCTTCTTCTTTTTTTCTATTTTTTTTTAAGTGCATTGTTTTGTTTTTTACTTTTGTTTTAGTTTTTTGACTTGAATATGATATAAAATTCCTAAAAATTACATCTCGACAAAAAAAAAGGGTTATAGGAGTGTAAGGCTTATAACCTTCAACAATATCACTATAACAAACAAAGATGCATTTTTAATCTTTTGGATCTAGTTTAGATAACTTTACGTTAGATAAATGAATATAATCCTCACAACTAAATATCCTTAAATATGAAACTAAAGACTTCTTAGCTATCTTCACTTCATAATTTTTTTTATCAAAAAGAGATAAAGAATGATATTTATTAATTAAATAATAAGTAGTAATTACAACCTCTTCTCAAAAGCAACAATATAAATGCATTCT
>VDFB02365275.1:33418-78297 GCA_007258455.2 Sequoia sempervirens
TGAGCATTGTATGTTTGGTAAACATAATAGATCTTCAATTCCTAATGGGACTAATAAGGAAAATATATTATTAGAGATCATTCATTTAGATGTATGTGAACCATTGGGTGTTGATTCTTTGGGTAAATATTGGTATTATGTCTCTTTCATGGATTATGTCTCAAGATACACATGGATTTATTTTATGTATTCTAAATTGGAAGTTCTCACTAATTTTAAGGAATTTAAGGCATTAGTTAAGAAGAAATTAGATTATAGGATAAAAGTGTTGAGATCTAACAATGGGGGTGAATATTGTTCCAAGGAATTTGATGACCTTTGTATGCATGCAATTATTGTTCAGTAGAAGCTTACTCCTTATACCCCCAACTTGTAAAATGGAGTAGAAAAAAGAATGAACCAAAACTTTATGGAAAGAGATAGGAGCATGTTGAGTGGTGTTAAGATTGATAGATGCTCTTGTGTAGAAGTAGTTGGTACTTCTTGTTATTTGATTAACAAATCTCCTTGTTCAGCTCAGATTGTTTAAAAAACTCCTTATGAATTGTGCATTGATATAAATCCTTATGCTTCACACTTAAGGGTATTTGGTTGTGATGATTTTGTTCATGTGCCTCAAGAGTAGTGATCCAAAATAGATCTAAGAGCTCATAAATTCAGCTTTGTTGGTTATGGTGAGAATCTAAAAGGTTATAATATTTGGAGTCCTCTAACCCATAAAATGATATTTTCTAGAGATGTGGTTTTCATGGAGTTTAGAACTTACTCGGGAGAACAACAAACAAAGGAGAAAATAAAGAGAATATAGTGCACTTTGAGAAAAACATTGAGAAGAAGGAATATGCACATGTGGAAGAAAAATAAAATGGATCTAAGGATGGAGAAGAAGAAGGTTTGAATAGTTCAAAGGATGTGTAGGTTGAGAACATGGAAGAAGAACAACTAGAGATCAATAATCCTACCTTGAGGAGGTCCACAAGACAATAGAATCCAATTGATAGGTATAGCCCATCGGATTTATGTTGTGTATTTTCTTTGTTGAGTACTAACCATGAACCTACATCTTTCAAGGAGGATCTCTCTATGAAGGAGTAGATGATGGCTTTAGATGGTTGTGACACCAGGGATCTTGTTAGTTTTCCCAAAGGAAGAAATCCTATAGGATGCAAGTGGGTATTTAAAAATAAATTTGGGGTAGATGGTCAGTTAGAGTTGTACAAGGATAGATTAGTGGCTAAGGGCTACTCCTAGAGAGAGGGAGTTAATTTTGGTAAAATTTTCATTTTTTTTGCTAAATTGACTTCTATTAGATTCCTATTATCTATTGTTGTTTCTTATTATTTTGAGATAAAGAAAATGGATGTTAAGACTATTTTCTTGCATGGGGATCTTGAGGAGGAAATATATATGCAAGAGTCTAACAATTTTATTGTGAAAGGAAAAGAACAATTAGTTTGTAGGTTGAAGAGATCTTTGTATGGTTTGAAAAAGTCACCGAAGATGTGGTACCAGAAGTTTGATGCTTTTCCATTGAAGTTGGGTTTTGTTAGGAGCAAGGAGGATCATTGTGTATACATTAAGGTTATTAATGATCATATTCTAATTATTGTCTTGCATGTTGATGATATGTTGTTTATTAGTAATAGCAAGGTGGTGATTAGTGAGCTCAAGATACAAATTTTTTACACATTTGATATGAAGAAATTGGGGACTACAAAATATATTCTTGGGATGTAGATCAACATAGACCAGGTTCATAGAAAGCTTTGGTTAAGTGAGAGTAAGTATGTTGATCCCATTTTCTAGAGGCATAATATGCATGATTGTAAGCTAGTTAGTACTCCATTTTGGATTGCTACTAAGTTGAGTTTAGATGTGTGTCCCAATTGCAATGATTATTTTGAAGATATTTCTATGGATCCTTATGCTAGTGTGATTGGTGGCTTGATGTATGCAATAGTTTTCACTAGAGAAGATATAGCCCATCATTATCTAAAATGTTTTCTTCTCCATAATTTTATTTTTCTAATAGTTCTTCCACATGTGCATCTTCTTCTTTTTTTCTATTTTTTTTTAAGTGCATTGTTTTGTTTTTTACTTTTGTTTTAGTTTTTTGACTTGAATATGATATAAAATTCCTAAAAATTACATCTCGACAAAAAAAAAGGGTTATAGGAGTGTAAGGCTTATAACCTTCAACAATATCACTATAACAAACAAAGATGCATTTTTAATCTTTTGGATCTAGTTTAGATAACTTTACGTTAGATAAATGAATATAATCCTCACAACTAAATATCCTTAAATATGAAACTAAAGACTTCTTAGCTATCTTCACTTCATAATTTTTTTTATCAAAAAGAGATAAAGAATGATATTTATTAATTAAATAATAAGTAGTAATTACAACCTCTTCTCAAAAGCAACAATATAAATGCATTCTTACAAAATTCATCAAATTTCGTGGAGAAATATTAACCACCATTGGTAGATATCATCACTTTTATCTTATAATATATTTTATTGTTTACTAAGTATTTAAATTCCCTAAACTTATTGAAAACTTCATATTTTGAACATCTTAAAATAAATACATGTGTATAGATAGAGACATCATCAATGAATGCAACATAATAATGAGATTTACCTAGAGAAACCACATCTACTATACTAGAAATATCTAAATGAATGTTTTCTAATAATCTATTGAGTATAATACTTCTAGCACAAAATGGCTTGATCTATTCTCTTTTCCAAGCATACAATACTCATAGAAACCATTTTTATCCATAGAATAATAATAATTTAAACTATCAACAATTTTTATTTTTTTAATCACGGATCATCTTAAAAAAAAATTCACTTATGTGACACAAATATTGGTTTGACAACATACATGTATTTTTAGTTCTAGTTACACTGTTATAATTATAAAATATGGAGGTAATAAACCTAAACAAGGTCCCAATCTAAAACCATTTAGCAAGCAACAAGTACCCTATTACCAACCTATATCAAAAACATCAAATGTCACATACACACTAAAATAATTTAAATTAGATATAGATGTTAAATTTCTCATACACTGTAGAATATGTAAAATATGATCAAGGGTCTTAACCCTTCCATCATTGAATCATAATTGTATCTTTATTTTATCGACAATTTACTTGGTATAATTTCCTCCAAGTAAATCCTCTCCTCCATCATAATTTTTATATGTAGAAAACCACCCCTTATGAGGACTCATGTGGTAGGAGCAACTTGAATCAATAATTTGCATCATTATATTATAGTGTTAGTGTAAATAAATAAATAAATTTATCACCATCATCAAAATATTTTTCTATGGAGGAATCTATATCATTTTTCATGGCTTGGAATCCTTTCTTCACATGTCCCCTCTTACCATAACTCCATATTTACCCGACTCTTGTCTGGAGTTTTTGTACATCATTTAGACTTTGATATATATTTATTCTTATCCCCTTTAAACTTTCATTTTTCTTTGGTCCCTCCCTATACATTCAAAGCATATTTTGATCCTTTGTTCATGGATTTCTTTCTCATCTCCTTTTAAATAAGAGTAGCAACAATATTTTCTATTTTTGGCTCTATACCACTACCACTAATGGAAAAACCTAGACTTTATAAAGTACTAGGTAAAGAGAAAAGTACTAAGATGCATTTATATTCTTCCAATTTAATATCTAAAAGATTAAGTAAGATTAAGATTAAATTAAATTCATTTAAATGTTCTACAATTTAATTGCCATATTTCATTTTTAATAAATATAACCATATTTTGAGATGTAACTTGTTAGTAATACTTTTGGTTTGATATATATGACATATCCTCTTTCATAACTTGTATGTATTAGTCCCTTTGAAAAAATTTAAGAGGATAGACTCCACAAGACACAACCAAATGGTTCCTCATGTCTTCTTATCTAGTTTGGACCAATCTTCAACAAACATATTGAATTTCTTTATTTTCTATGAAACAAGCAACTACTAATCTTTTTCTTTAAGTAGATACTTCACATTGTGATATTAGCATCAGGATTCAATCATGTCATTTTATGAGTCAAACTCATTGAACCATGTTTCATGAGTAGTGGTTCACAAGAGCCCATCTCTGATGATAATGAATGGTCCACTTAACACTCATTGCATCTAGGTGATGCTCACAGAGGTGAAAAACTGGGCCTTCCCGACATGTGACCCATCCCAATACTACTCTAGCTCAAGCTCACTTAACCATGGAGATTTCCCCAAAGTTAAGCCCACTTAGCTAGCAACCTAATTTACTAGCTAAGTGGGCTTAACCTTGGGGAAATCTCCATGGTTAAGCATGCTTGAGATGGAGTAGTACTAGGATGGGTGACCTCCTAGGAAGGCCTAGTGCTTCACCTCTATTAGCATCACCTAGATGCAATGAGCACTAAGTGAACCATTCATTATCATGAGAGATGGGTTCTTGTGAAACACTACTCATGAAACATGGGTCATTGAGTTTGACTCGTAAAACTACATAGTTGAATCTTAAAAGAAAATGAGGTTGCTAGCTAAGTAGGCTTAACCTTGGGGAAATCTCCATGGTTGATGGCACTTGAGATAGAGTAGTACTAGGATGGGTGACCTCTTGGGAAGCCCCAGTGCTTCACCTCTATGAGCATCACCTAGATGAAATGAGTGCAAGGTTAACCATTCATTATCATGAGAGATGGGTTCTTGTTAACCACTACTCATGAAACATGGGTCAATGAGTTTGACTCGTAAAACTACATGGTTGAATCTTGATAGCAATATCACAATTTGACACGTTGTGGAAAATACCTCCTACTTATCAGATATTTTACCTTCAACTTCCACATCTTGTAACCATTAGCATTGAATTTCTTAGCATCCATATGAAAAGTAGAATCTATTATTTTTAATCCTTTCTTTAAATATGTAAAACCACATTAAAAAATCCTCCCATTATAGCTAAAAAACCTTCAACGCTTAATAAAAAGGCATCCTTCTTTATGCAAATTTTTTAGATTTAATACCAAATATTGAGTGAAAATATAGAAAAGAAATTAATGAAATATTCTACAACTATATGTAAAACTAAAATATTTTTATTTATATGTGGATCACCATAATACAATTGTGATTATAAAAAATCAACAAAAAGAAATAAATTAATAGACCATTTCAACATAGGAATTACATGCATAAATCATTTCAAGAAAAAAATCCACATGAGAAAGAGAACAATATGAACTAATCTTCAAGAATGTACCAACCATCTCCTTCTAAAAATAAATTACTAGAATATAATCACAATGTAGTAATAAACTAACAACATAAGTAAATTGAGATATAATTTTTTTATTTTGAATAATGGAAAAGAAAAATGTATAATTGATTACACATATGTTTCATATCATCTAACCATGTCTTTCAGACTAAAAAGAATAATCAATATATTTATTTATTTGTATTTCATCATAAATGATTTCATTTAGGTAAGATATAATAATAACATAAAGTTACAAGGTCAGAGATCTAATATCTGGATACTTTTTGTCTTCCAAGACTCAACATGTCATTTTTTAGAGGGAGAGAATCACTCAAATGCTTTACCTCCAACCATGGACTTGTACTCACCCACACACCTTCTTAACTGGAAGTGGCCCTACCCTTCAATGAAGGGTCTAGTTTATAACCCTCTTATTTTTTCCATTTGATTTATGGTGTTGTGCCCTACTTAACTAATACAATAAAAAAACTATGGATACCCTCTAACTATGTATGAAAAGTATGACTAGTTAAGAAAATTTGGGTCACAATGAGCCAAAAAGTGTATGTAGAGAAAACTACACTCACTTTGGTCAAAGTATTTGAAACTATGTTCAACCACTACTAATGATTGGACTTGCTTGTTCACCCACCTCTGCTCAACTTGCTAAACTATATCTGATCTACGATTGACTCAAACTTACTATTCAAAAAAATTTAAACATATTGAAACTTTTTCTTATACAGATTAACATCTTATTCAAGACTCATATTAGCTACTAAACTCTTTTTTTTCTTTGAATTCTCGAGTTACTCATCGTAACTACCTAGGTCTTGGAATCTGCCACTAATTTGGAGCTAACCAAATCTCAAGAGTATATACCCTTGCAACTAGACCCTTAGTATACTTGACATTTTAAAGATAATATCATGACCTACCTGGTCATAACTAGACACAACAGTGTCATAGGTGGTTACCACCAATTAGGTCTCTTTCAATAAAGGGCATATCTCAAGAAAGAGTTTAACCATTCAAGATTAATTGTGATATCTTTATTTACAAAGATTTCATTGAAAATAACTTATCCTTTCAACAAGAATAGGGTTTAAGTACATAAAGATTAACTACAACCAACTAGGTTTGGATTCTACATTCATAAATTAGGACATAATCATGCTTATACTTTCCAATAACTCTTGGGTTCTTAGTGCTAAAAGTTTAGGTTCAACAAACCCCAACAACGGGGTTCAAATTTTTCTCATCAAGATTCACTTGAAATGATTTATTTAATCAATTACAAGAAAAAATACCAAAATCAATTTGATGAAAGAAATTAAATAGCTTTTTATTTAGCATATAGAAAGATTCCTATGGTCTCAAAATAGTTTTCAATTTAAACTCAACTACTTCTTACATGAGACAAAGTGCAGTAACAACAAAGTTCCTCCTTAGACTAAAGTAACATAACCATTAAAAATTCCCACAAAATACTTTTCTACAAAAAGATAAAAGAATGTAAACTAAATCTTGCCTACTCAAGAGCATGATGGAATAAACAAGCTTCTTCTCTACCAAAATGTGGCTCAAGAATCACCCCTATCCCTAAGATCTCAGCCTTACTATGTAGCTCTAAATTGTTGACCAAGGAAACTATAATGGAGAAAGAACACTTTTCTATAGGTTTCTATTCCCTAATGGCTATGTTGCATGAATAATCCCTTTATGAACTCCTTGTAGCACTTAGTTATCACCCAAAAAATCTATAAAAAACTCTTCCCTATATCTTTCTCAGAAAATGAAATTAAAAACTAGTAGTAATATGCTTCTAACATAGTGTAAAAACAAAATAAGAACCATTATAACATCTCCCACCAATACTATTTATACACCCTACTAAATTTAACCCTTAAATGATTTTTGTTTCAGTCAATCAGAATAAAATGGATTTTACCTAATAAATACTCAAAACCATGTTCACCCATAGTAAGAAACAATTACAAATTCATTGAAAGGATAAACCACAAGATATCACATCATATCTAAAATAAACCACTACCAACATAAGGCATAAATTGGCATCCAAAATAGTCATAAAAAGTATTTACCAGCTACACTTGCATGGTGGAAGACATGACTTCTAGTTTGAAAGAATATTACATTGTATAACATCTCTACTTGCCAACTTAGTGGCATTATTCCCATAGCTAATTGTGGCTCAAAATTGGTGACATAAGCCATGATAACTCTACTTCCAATAAACATACATGCTCCTCTTTTGAAGATTCAAGCTTACACAATTATTATAGGTACATAGCCCATTCAAGGAATAGTAAAGAATATAGGTTTTAATGAATTTATAGATTAAATGATAATATCATTTTCATGCAAGGTCGAAATTGATTAAATTCATGTAATTATATTGGAATATCCACCATATTAAAATGAACTCATAAATAACCATTGAGATCAACATTACCATGCTTTTATTGGCATGTTAATTAATATAAATACCATCAAATAACAATGTATAGAATACAATGCATTATAAATATGGATATGCATATGTATGTGTTATTTCTTTCATTAAATACACATGTATATATATGTTTGTGTGAACATATATGTATATATGTTGATACATAACATCACATACATATGTAGATATGTGTCCATATGAGCACATATGTATATCTATATCTATTTTGTTCCTTTGCACACACACACACACACACACAAACATATATATATTCATATATGTATCTAATATGAATGAAGCAAGAAAATTTATTAAAACCACAAATTACCATAGTCCAAGAAAAATGGAAAGAACATGACTCAACAACCTTAGTTTAATATTCCTTTGAAAATGCTACTAAGAACCCTTGACGCACTTAGGTTTATGAAATCAAACAGTTGACCAACTTAAGCTTAGATTCCATTGCTAGAGAAATCATATCTTTACCCTTCTCTTGGGTGATACTCCTCCCTCTCTCTCTAGAGGGCATTCAAATCGTTCCTAAATTTTTACTCAAGAAAAAAATGATTATTTAGCCAAAAACTATTGCATCATGATCATATCATTGTATTTTTATCAAAAAATTGTTAAAAATTATAAACATCACATTACATTTCCTCATAAACATGTCATCAAATATCCATCAATAATGCATTTAGATGCAATAACATAGCATTGCATAAATTCATCATAACATTTAACTCTCAAGATTTCATAGTCTCATATTTGATCATAATAATTACCATAAAGTAAAATATAATTTTCAAAATCTAGGGTGAGGTGTAACATATCCCCCCTTAAGAATTGCGTCCCTGATGATGTAAAGTATCAAAACATATAGAAAAGTAAAAGGAAATGTCTTTAATTTCTATTTTTAAACTCATGCAGGAGATGGGGAATTCTTTTTTTAATCTCATGGTAGTCCTCTCATGTGGCACCATCCTTGGCATATTGGTCCCACTAGACATTGCACTGCAAAACCTCTCTATTGCACAAGTGGATCCTACATGTTTCAAGAACTTTGAGAGGATCGATCATGACCATCGCTCGATCCAGAAACTATACTACATTCCAATAAATTACATTATTGTTGCATGGTACATAATTTTTAAAATAAGAAACATGAAATACATTATGCATTCTATCAAGAACTGGTGGTAGAGAAATTCTAACGGAAACTAGATTAGTTTCCTCTAGAACCTCGAAGGGACCCACATAATGAGGAGCTAACTTGGAAGACTTTCCAAAATTGATGGAACTCCTTTGAGGCTTGACTATCAACAAAATAAAATTCCCACTAAGAAATGTCTAAGCATATTCTTGGCATCAACATAGCTTTCCTATCTATCATTTCCTTTCACTAGCCTTTTCATGATCAATTTGATATGTTCTTCCATTTCTGATAACACTTCTGGACCAAGGATAATCCTATCTTCTAGCTTATCGGGCAACTTATAGGAGTTTCACACTTTCTTCCATACAATGCCTCAAATAGAGAAATTTTTATTGTGGAGTGATATGAATTATTAAATGAAAACTCTACAAGTGGAAGGTAATCCTCCAACTTTTATTTTTGATCCATGAAATATATCATAATTAAATCCTATAATACCTGGTTTACGCTCTCTATTTGACCATCCCTCTCTCGATGATATGCTAAACTTATGTTCAACTAAGTTCCGAGTGAGGTAAATAAGGTTTTCCAAAACTTCTAAGCTATCTAAGATAATATTCTTAGGAACACCATGTAATCTGAACACTTCTTGTACAAACTTTAGGCTATGACTAGTGCTCCATCTGTCAAAATTTTGAGTATAAAATAGGATACCTTGGTAAGTCTATACACCACTAAAAATATTGTATTATGTCTATATCTTTATATAGGAAGACCCTACACAAAATCCATGTTGATAATCCACCATTTCCACTCTTGAATCTCGTGAGGGTATAATAATCCTATCGGGTGTTGATGCTCTATTTTCACCCTTTGGAATTCAAGATAATTTTCCACATACATTGCAACATCCTTCTTCATTCCTTCCTAGAAATATAATGGCTTAAGATCAGCCAAAATCTTTGCCACACCAGGATGCCTCGAGTAGAGTGCAGAATGAACCTTTTTCCATATTGTGTTCCTTAACTCTCTTGAGTTCATAATATACATTCTTCCCTTAAACCTCAATATCCCATTTGAATCAAAGTAAAATCCATAATATCTTTGATCTCAAAGGTTTTCCATTAGAGCTTTCTTAACCTACTCATAATATGAGTTCCCTCTAGACCTTTGCAATACTTGGATTTTGAAATTATTTTGCATAAAAATCATTGAGGAGTTATGTCTCCTTCTACTTAGGGCATTTGTAACTCAGTTATCCCTTCCCTTAGTGTAGTTGATCTCAAAATCATAATATGATATTAGCTCTAGAAATCTTCTCTGATGAGCATTTATGTGAGGTTGAGTAAAAAAGTAATTAATACCCTGGTGGTTAGACCTCAACTCAAAAGGGTTCCCCAATAAATAATGTCAACACATCTATATATCACATGCATAATTGTTGCAAGCTCAAGATCATGTGGTGCATAGTTATAATCATATGTTTTCAACTTCCTAGACTCATAGGAAATCACTCGACCATCCTACATAACTACACTACCTAGTCCCTCTCCTGAGGTATCAATGATGACTACAAAGTACCCCTTTAGATCAAGCACTTTTAAAATCAATGTTATAGTAAACTTTTATTTCAATATGTCAAATGCCTCCTAATATTTTTTTGACATTCAAAACTCTTGCCATTTCTTTGAAGAGATTTAATGGGACATGCAATTCTCAAGAAATTTTCCATAAACTTCTTTTAGTATCCCACTCATCCCATAAAACTATGGAATTCTTGCACATTTCTCAGTACTAGACACTGCAAGACAACTAAATTATCTTTGTAAAATCCACTGCAATTCCTTCTCCTAAGATTTTTGACCCAAGTACTATAATTACTTCTAGAAGAATGTACATTTTGATAGATTTTGTACAACTTATACTCTATTAACCGTTGAAGGAAAAACTACAAATGTTGTATGAGCTCCTCCTCATTCTTAAATTATATCAATATGTCATCGAAGCAGACGAGAACAATCTTTTCCAAGAAGTCCCTAAATACACTATCCATTAAGTTCATGAATGTTCCAGGTGCATTCATCAATGCAAATGGAAGAACTATGAACTCGTAGTGCCCATACCTAGTTCTAAAAGTTATTTTGTGGATGTCGTCATTTTTGAGTCTCAGCTGATGGTACCCAAATCGCAACTCAATCTTGGAGAAAATTGTTGCCCCGTACATTTGATCAAAGACATCATCTATACATGACAATAGGTACTTGTTTTTAATTTATTAAGAATGCAGTAATCTATGCACAAAAATAGTGTGCCATCTTTCTTCTTAACAAAAATCACCCATGCTTTCCAAGGTGAGACACTAGGTCTTATCAACCCTTTTTCCAATAGTTCTTGTAATTGAGATTTCAATTCCATCAATTTTTTGGTAGTCATCTGATAAGGAGCTTTGGATATTAGCTCTGTCCTAAGGATTATATCAATGGAGAAATAGAAAGCCCTTTTTCAGAGGTAATCTAGGAAATTTGTCTGGAAATAAATCCGCAATTTTGGATGAAAAGATACTTTTCCATGTCTAATTTGTCTTGATCGATGGATCCTCCATCTCCACCTCATGGAATTGAAGGGATTCTTACAACATTAAATCATCATGTAATATGAATTCTTTATCCTTTGGTTCTTCCACTTCCTCCATTTTAATTGCAAAGAGCTGGAATCCCCTTCGCTTAACCCTTTTCAATTGCATGGAAAATATTTTCCTTATTTTGACCTCTAGAAGTTCCTTACACGAACACTTTATTTCCTAGGTTATCTAAGAATTCTACTATCTTGGAAAAATAGTCCACCTTCACTTTATACCTCCACATCCAATTGATCCCTAAGATGACATCATAGGAACCTAAGGGGTCTACATAAAGATTTACCTTCATTGAAAAATTTAGAAATTCAACCCTCGCCTTAAATAGATAGTGATCTGCTTGAGATCCTTACTAGTTTTCATAGTCAACTGATCAATATTTCTCCATGTATCCAGCCTCTCTAGCTATTTTACTTAATAGTATAGGAGAAACAAAATACTCAATAGCACCATTATCAATTAAAACTATAATAGGTACTCCAAATAAAATACTTAGAGTTTCTATAGACGTGATTTAGTATTCTAGTTGATGATTGTACAAGGCTACATGTATCCTTTGCTAAAACAAATCTTGCTACATTGAAAAAGAATTCCCTCAAGTTTGAGGTCTTGGTGCCTTGCTAGGACACTGATCTGTGTAGTGGTCGCTATGACAAGAGAAACAACCCCTTTGAGTACCTCACCTTTTTGAAGGGTTTTTTGCATTTTCTCCATTTCTCTTTCCATTATTATTATTACCAATGTTTCTCCAGTCCCCTCTTAACTCATTTCTATTTCCATAAGAACCCTTATCACCTTTCTTATGAAAATTCTACTTGTCACTTCTTCTCTTGAAAGGTTATCAGGATTAGGACTTGTGCCATAGAAAAATGGCCCCTTGTAATTTTCATGGCCTTTTAGGTCTCTCTTCATGATGTTTGGTCCATTTTACTTTGATTTAATGTTGTAATGTGGCTTGAACATGCACATTAGGTCCTTCAAATTCAAATTAGGGCATCTTGTGAAAGTGTTGTGAAGTGTTGTAAAACATTTCTACACTTTTATAGACTCTATTCAATACAATTCACCTAAAAATCACCCTTTCACCACTAATCAAGTCCTATTTTGAAGTGTTGTAAAGTCTTGTAACAAGATTTCACACTTTTCTAGGCATAATTTTACTATTTATACCTTTCTTATGATTTATTTGACCTGTTTATGCACTCATAAGGCTTAATTAAGTGTATTTTTGAATGTAAACCCAACAAACATTAAATGTGACTTAATTCCCGATGCACACTTTCAGGTCCCAAGTGGGACCCATTTTCCATGGGTGGTGAATTATCCCCTCTTGGCTCCAAATTCAAAATATTTCAAATTTTCTTTTGGGTTTTTATTCAAAATTGCTTGATGTCGACTGGTGATAAGGTATCAATGGGTTACTAAGGCACAAGAATGTATAAATAAGTGTTTTTCTCCTCATTTTACATCACCTAACACATTCGAACAATCTTCCCATTCATTCAAGCATTCATCAAGCATTTAAGCACTTTGCACCATCTAATCAAGCATTTTGGAGCAGCCATTGATATATCTTCAAATTTGAGCATCAAAGGTGTGATAAGTTTATGACATTTGCATGTTATTTATTTATTATACTCATTTAATTTCATTTCACTATTTAGGGTTTGAATACAAAAGTGGGGTTTGACCAAGTAAAACCCCTATTCTCTAACCCTCAACCATTTTCCTCCTCTTGCATGTGTATTTGCAGACTTGTGTATAAAAATTTGACAAGAAACTAGGTGTTGAAAGGTGATCAACAAGTCAACAAGGTGCTTCAAGTCAAATGAACCTCATTTCAAGCTTGGAGAAGGCATTATGTTCGTTTTCTATAGAATTAATTTCCTCAACTCGACAAGCAGACAACCTCAGTTTTGGTGTTGCAGAATTGTCCCCCGATTTCTCAAAAAATTGGGAGAGGACTAATTCACCACCAATGGTGAATGAGTCCCACCTTAAGGCTGGAAATCCATATTTTGTCAAATTCTGGATCTTGACACTCAGAAACCAATTTTTGACAGGTTTCATCATAAGTAGAACTGATACGCCATCAGTGGAGAATGAGTGCCACTGGTGATTTTGAGTAACCTCAGATAGCAAATGTTTAGAAGATTCTAGATTCTCCATTCTCTACCCAGGTGCACTTTGAATCAACCTTCTTCTTTCTTGTTTTGCATTTGATCATACTTAGTTCATGTTTGCATATAACATTGTGTTTTCCAACATTGCACAATTCTTAGGTTTTGCATTCAAATTCAATCAAATAGATCATCTAATTGCACTTAGTTCATTTGATCTAGTCTAAATAACATCACACATTGCATAATTTGACTTAACCTAGCTAGATATTTTGTGTGGTGTTTATCTCTCTCCTTTTAGGTGAAACATCCTAAGAGTGCAAGAGTAGTCTATAAGCCCTATCCAAAAATCTACAATTCATTTTGATGAACCTGCATATTGAGCACTTTACATTTCTGATTCCAATTGCATCTTGCATCTTCGACTTCATTTGCATCAATATTAAATTAGGGTATTGTCTTGTTATTGCATCCTAGGGTTTCTCAAATTGCGTTAGTGAAAGACTCATTTAGATTTCATTTTTGCATTGCATATCATTGAATTTTGTTTTTGAAAATTTGCATCTACATCCTTAATTGGAAACTAAAAAGAATTAGAATCACTTTAAATTTTCTGAAAAACACAAAAAAATATCATAGTTGGACTCATTCGCCACCCTGGGAAAATCAGTCCACCTGGAATTCTGCACAACATTTTCAAGCATTTTTCTCGCATTTTCCTATATTTTTGTTCTCTGTTGTTAGTTCTCTATTTTAGTTTGCAGAATTTCTATTATTTGCATTCATCCCATCTTTCATGGTACTTGTATGAGTGTTTGGTGCCCCATTGATAATACTTTAGTGAGACGAAGTTCTAGACTCATGGCTTCCTATGATAGCACTTTCATTGTGGACCTTGGGATCTCAAGAGCTCCTACTCCTAGTATGGAAAATGGTGCATTAGGCATGGAAAATACCACTTCTATTCCCTCACCTTTCCATCCAATGAATGTTGACACACAAAATATTTCCATCCTGCAAGAAAAGGTCATTAATATTCGTGAGGATTTTGCACACTTACAACAAAACTTGTCCCTTGAAAACCTTTCCACCACTTCCATACCAGCCATAGAAAACCTTCATCATTTGATTGAAAGTGATGATGGCCTACAAGTTATGAAAATAATTGCCGAGATTTACAATAAATATGCTTCTTCTAATTCCCAAACAACAAACATAGTTGCAAGCCAAGGAGGACCTCACATTCCTCCCCCTTCAACCATAGCATCCATACCAACTTATACCACTCCTCAGGTGACAACAAGTATGCAACAGGTTAGTCATGTGGCTCCTTCATTCACAATTCCGACTAGAATTTATAGTTCTATTGTGGCATAGCAAGTCTCCTCTATGACCTTCACCCCTCTTAGTGTTCCTTTCACTTCCCTTAACATTATATACACTCCATTGCCATTTTCTCTTCCACCCCAAACCACTTACCCCGACCCCATCATTACGTAGCTCCTTAATACTATTTCATCCATGCAACAAAAAATTTCCACCATTAGCCAAGGTCAAAATGCTCCACCCACATATCATATTCGTAGTAGCCCCTTATCCTTAGAAATATTACGCACCCCGATGCCACAAGGGATAGAAATGCCTAGGTTTGAGAAATACAGAGGTAAAGGAGACCCTATTAACCATGTCAATGCTTATACAACTTTGTGCAATGATTTTTTCCTTGATGATGAACTCTTATCCAAAAAATTTCCTAGGACCCTGAAAGATATTGTATTAGAGTGGATTTCAAACCTGCCTAATCATTCTATCCAATCATTTAATGAGCTTGTGGATTCCTTCATAAGTCACTTCCAAGTTCATATGACTCTTAAAAGGAAAATGGTTGATCTAATGCGTTGTAGATAAAATTCCAATGAAAACTTAACTAACTTCATTTCATGTTATCAATCATTGTATGCTCAAGTTGATGTCAAAATTCTTGATTCACATTTTCATAAGATGTTCATTGAAAACTTGCACACAAACCTTCAGGATAAGTTAACTATGATGAAATTCCCTTTGTTCATGCACTTATGCACAACCCTATGTGACTATCACAACTTAGATTCTAGTTGTGATTCAAAGTCCACTTCTAACTGAGCTAAGAAGTCTGAGCCTAATAACCAAAACAACACACAAAACCTTCACAAACCAAATAGAGGATTTTTACAGTTTAATCCGCCTCCTCAACCACAAACCCAACCTATTCCAAATCAAGTGGTAGTTGTTATTCAACAATGCCTTACACCTATGGGGATTCAAAGAGACAATTTACTCCCTTACCTGATACCCTCCATAATACAATGAACCAATTACTCCAACAACAAATGATCACTTTGCCTACTGTCAAACCACTTGATACCACCAAACCTTTACCACCGATCTTTAAACCAAATGCTTATTTCCATTTTCATCACCAAAATGGCCATGACATCGAAGAATGTAAGTGTCTCAAAAACTTAGTTCAAGACCTCATTGATTCGGTTTGTTTGTCCATTGTGGGTATTAATGATGAAGGCAATAAATTCGTTGTACCCCCTAACCAAAATTTACAAATTATCACCTTAACATGTGCTTAAACACAATATTTCATTTGGAAAGGCTAGTGAACCTTCAAACATTGATGTCATGAATGTTGATACAAATAATGAACAACATGATATAACTCCAAATGTTACCCAAGTTAATCCTATGGATGAACTTGTGGGTGCGATAGACGTTATCCCTCATAAGTTCCCAACCAACAGAACTCTTGATATCACTTTTCCTTCTAAAGATATACTTCAAAAGCTTCCTAATGGTCCTCTTTACATAGCCGGTAGAATATATGATAAGCACACCAATGGGATATTAATAGATCCCACATGTGGCGAGAATGTGATCACAGAGGAGGTTTTAGTTTTACATGAGCTATATCAAGATGATTATAATAAACCAACTACCTAGATTAAAAAACATACTGGTTTTTTGTGCCATACGACTAGATCAATCATGCTCCCCTTACAAAGAGGACCCAAAACTTTGGAGTCAACATTTTCAATTATTCCATAATTGGATCATTTTTTTTTGTGGCTAGGCCACCCTTTCCTTCACTCAATGAAAGAAGTCCCTTCAATTGTTCACAAATGTTTGAAGTTTCCACATGGCAATGAAATATTTACCATACACCATAGTGGCTTCAATCAATTGTCTTCTAAATTTATTTTTTCCTTAGAAGCCTTTTGGCCTGAACCTATGGAGCCCATCACCCCTCGTAAAGATTTCTTTTTCATAACCTATCAAAAATTCAAATCCAAATGAATCATCAAGTTGTCTCTTCGTAACATGTCCCCATCCACTTCTAGCCCTCCTATTGTAGATGAAACCATGCTTTAGCCTGAGACTGACATTGAACAAATAACACAACCTCATGAGCAACCTACCATAGACACTTCCCCTCCATTGTTTAAATGAGCAAGAGAAAATGAAACAAATCCTATCATGCCTCCTTGCCTTAAACAAGTGTATAAAGCTAAAGAGAAAGTGATTGACCCATCCTCTTTGGTTTCTTATGTTATCCCCCCTCTAGAAGAAAAGGAACCTATGATGGACCAATTCACTCTTACACCTCAAAAAATTCAAAATAAAATTAAATGCAACCGCGGTGCTAGGGAACATAGGCGTCATCGTCGTCTCCTTACTCATTAGTCTCGAATGGAAGAAAATAAAGAAAACCAACCTTCACCTTTGACAAAAGAAATGGATGACCACCCTATTTCTCTTGACCCACCACAAGATAGCACAGTACAACCCTCACAACAAAATGAACAAATCCAATAGCCGCAACTTTTGATACATCCTTCCTTGGAAATAACCCTCCATCCTCCTGTTGTAATCAATCTTGATGACAATGATGATGAAGAGATTGCAAAAATAGATGAAGATGTGTATAATGATCTAAAATATTTATTTCCATCTACCATGAGGTTAAATGATAAATCTTCTCAACCAAGTGAGGAACCTTGTACATCTCCTAGTTTGGCACTTGCAATTCTTCCTTTGGATAGTCAATCGCCCTCACAATACAATGAGCATGTTTGGGAGGAGGATGACTTGTTAGATGGTTGACTTGCATTCACCTTACTATCCTTTTACATTTTTCTTTGTTCTTTCTTTTGTTATTGTATGTGTGTATTTTGTTCCCTCGTATCATGTGTTTGATGTTTTCTCTCTTGTATTTGTACCTCTATTCTTCAATATGTCATGTATTGTATTTTTCATTTTTTCTTTTGTGTCTTCATTTTGGGAATGATGAAAAGAATTGAGACTGAAATGTCTCTTCCATGTTGACTCAATCGGTCCCTTTTTCATTTTTACTTTGTCTTTTTCTTGTGTTTTCCTTTTGGGGATGATGCAAGGCATTGAGACTGAAATGTCTCCTTCATGTTGACCCAAAATATTTTCCTTTTTTTTTTTCCTTTTCATTTTCTTTTTGCTTGTATTTTCCTTTTGGGGATGATGAAAAGTGTTGAGACCACAATGTCTCTTCCATGTTGACCCAAAACTGATCTTCTTTTTATTTTGTTTTCTCTCTCTTTGTGTCATTCTTCCAGTTCTATGTGCTTTGGGGAATAATGATAGTTCTGAGCTCCTTAATAAAAAAATTACAGCAATGAACATATTGACCCCAAATCCATACATCCCTTATGTGTTTAGTGTTCTCTTTTTTCTGGGGCAACTCCCTTTTATTTTGTGTTCATTTTCATTTAGATGAAGCATCCTTACTCAAAAACATATGACTTGGCATAGAGCTTTCTGAGGTGGATCTCATGTCTGGTTTTCCCATTTTCCATTTTTCCTTCAATACTTTAAAGTAATTTCTCACAAAAAGGTATGTACCAATTCCTTTAAAGTGGGGGCCATACAATACCATAAATTTATTTGCATTCTATATTCTTGGTGTAGCCTTCTCATTTCATACGATGCATTCATCACTTTGTGGATGACATTGGGTGTGATTTCCTTCATAAGTATGATCTATCTTAGCATATTACATTCCTCTTGGTGGCCTGATGTGACGCACTACATCCCATAAGTTGCGAATATTTTATCCTTTGACTAGTCCTCTCTTGGAGACATTAGACAAAATTTTCCCTAAGTGATAGACCTCGCATAAACTTAATAAGACTCCTTTGAACATATTTTCCTTTTTACAATTTTACCTCTTACTTTTTTGCATTTTTAACATTTTACACTTTGCACTTTTTTCACCTTGCATAACGCAACTTACATGCCTGTGGTACCTTGTTTTTTGTTCATGATTTCTAAGCATACAAAGCTTTGCTTGTCTCATGAAGCACAAACTGGAATTGTCCTTTATGGCACCTTGTTAAAGTTATCAAGAGGTATAAATTTGATTTGGTTGAGCAGGAAGCCCATTTAGTGACACAACTTTCCCCATAGCCACCTATGTGTTTGTGAGTGCATACCAACTAGCGTATTTATCTTACCTTTTGGAACTTCTCACCCAGTGGACCACGATGAGTTATGTCACCCCATAGTGAGTATGCATTCTATTTTTCAATCAAATAGCCTAGATCCAATCCACAACTAGTTGGACAGATGATCGAAGCTCAAACCAATTCTCCCTTTCTCTTCTTTCATTTCATACTTGAATTCATTTATTCTTATGTTTAGTTTTCCATGGGATCTTCATCCTGGGGACTCGATCATCCCTCTTTATTGTTGTTATTCCATCTTGCTAACATAAGTGCATTGGGATCCTTCTCGATTTGTATAGCTATTTTAGTGTGAGTTTGAAGCAAGTTCATCCTCTCACTAAAGTGGGGGCTAAATGTTCCATAGAAAAATGGACCCTTATCATTTTCATGGCCTTGTAGGTCTCTCTTCATGATGTTTGGTCCATTTTTCTTTGATTTAATGTTGTAATGTGGTTTGAACATGCACATTAGGTCCTTAAAATTCAAATTAGGGCATCTTGTGAAGGTGTTGTGAAGTGTTGTAAAACATTTATACACTTTTCTAGACTCTATTCATTAAAATTCACCTAAAAATAACCTTTTCATCACTAATCAAGTCCTATTTTGAAGTGTTGTAAAGTCTTGTAACAAGATTTCAAGCTTTTTTAGGCATAATTTCACTATTTACACCTTTCTTATGCTTTATTTGACCCCTTTATGCACTCATAAGGATTAATTGTATTTTGGAATGCAAACTTGACAAAAAACTTTAAATGTTACTTAATTCTCGACACCCACTTTCAGATCCAAGGTGGGACCCATTTGCCATGGGTGGCGATTGAATCCCTCTTAGCTCTAAATTCAAAATATTTCAAATTTTCTTTCAGGTTTTTATTCAAAATTACTTGATGTCGGTTGGTGATGAGGTATCAATGGGTTACTAAGGCACAAGAATGTATAAATAAGTGTTTTTCTCCTTATTTTACATCTCTTAACACATTTAAGCAATCTTCCCATTTATTCAAGCATTCAAGTGCTTTGCATCATCTAATCAAGCATTTTGGGGCAACCATTGTTATATCTCCAGATTTTGAGAATCAAAGGTGACGTAAGTTTATAACATTTGCATGTTATGTATTTATCATACTCTTTTCGTTTCATTTCATTGTTTAGGGTTTGAATACCAAAGTGGGGTTTAACCAAGGAAAAGCCTTATTCTCTAACCCTCAACCATTTTCCCCCTCTTGCATGTGTATTTGTAGACTTGTGTATGCAGATTTGACAAGAAATTAGGTGTTGAAAGGTGTTCAACAAGTCAACAAGGTGCTTCAAGTCAAATCAACCTCATTTCAAGCTTGGAGAAGACATTTTGTCTATTTTCTGTAGAATTAACTTCATCAACCCGACAAGCAGACAACCTCAGATTTGGTGTTGTAGAATTGTTACCTAATTTCTCAGAATTTTGGGAGAGAATTGATTCACCATTAGTCGCTAATGAGTCCCACCTTAAGGCTAGAAATCCATATTTTTTTAGATTCTCGATCCCAACACTCAAAAACTGGTTTTTGACAGTTTTCATTAGAAGCGAGACTAATTCGCCATCAATGGTGAATGAGTCCCACTGGTAATTTTTAGTAATCTTAGACAACATTCAGTAGATTCCAGATTCTCCATTCTTACCCAGGTGCACTTTGAATCAACCGTCTTCTTTCCTGTTTCGCATTTGTTCATACTTAGTTCATGTTTGCATATCACATTGTGTTTTCCAACATTGCATAATTCTTAGGTTTTTCATTCAAATTCAATCAAAGAGATCATCTATTTGCACTTAGTTCATTTCATTTAGTCTAAATAACATCATACATTGCATAATGCATAATTTGAGTGAACCTAGCTAGATATTTTGTGTGGGGTTTATCTCTCTCCTTTTAGGTGAAACATCCTAAGAGCGCAAGAGTAGTCTATTAGCCCTACCCAAAAATCTACGGTTTAGGACTATTTGTACTTCTTGTGATTTCTCTCTATGGGATTTTAGTCTTTGTTCCTACTTAATGGATTTTTCGTACACCTGGTCCATTATGGTAGTACCATGTACATCCACTTCTCTATCAATTTGGGAATTCAAACTCATTATGAACTTCCAAATTATTAATCGATTAATTGTTCATGGAGGAATCACCTTGTCTCAAATTTTGAAAATATGTGAGCTTCTAATCGAAGTGAAGTTGGGGTAACCACCTTTGCCTAAAGATGGCTAAAAATTTGTCCCAAGTTAGCTTCAGAGAACTCAAAGACAACTTTTCTTTCTTATTCATCCACCATGTGGATGCTTCCCCTACCAGTTGATACACTCCCTGGATGACTTTAGTTACTTCAGAATAGTTATGGATCTCAAGATACTTTTCCATTTTGATTAGGGAAGCTTCTACAACATATCTAATTATTGTGTTGTTGAAAATTTTGGGAGTGTTTTTCTTTATGTCCCTAGATAATTCTTTAGCTAATTGGTCCCTCTTTTGTTCATTCGACCTAGAATTTAATTTAGATTTCCCCATGCTCACTTTGGGTAGTATGAACATGGAAAAAAAAATTCACCTTCAAAGAT
This sequence comes from Sequoia sempervirens, assembly GCA_007258455.2. NCBI lineage: Eukaryota > Viridiplantae > Streptophyta > Pinopsida > Cupressales > Cupressaceae > Sequoia > Sequoia sempervirens. Next base: position 55,199 of record VDFB02365275.1, read on the forward strand.
GGTTTCTTTTCTAGCTCTACCTCTCATCTCTCCTTCAAGGGTATTAATAATTTCCCCTATTTCTTGTAACATGGCTAGAATTTACTCTAACTTAGCCTTTGAATTTCTAGAGGGCTGACCAATTTCCTAACCTCTTTCCTAATTACTCCTTGTTTGTCCCATTCTAGAGTTATGCTTTTACTTGAAGTTTCTAGTTTAAGTTTTTTAATTAGTTTTCCATTTATTGCATTTATGCATAAAAAAATACTAATTTACCATACATTCCATTATAAGCTAGATATTTTTAAACACATATTTTCAAATTTTATTTTATTAAACAATAGTTGAATACAAAACATCCTTATTGTATTTTCAAGGTTTCATCAGAAGATGATTATTCATCATGAACAAGGGGGGTATATCCCACAGATTCATTAGAACTAATTACTATAATTTTTGGTGGTGGACACACACTCAGGTTCTCTCAACCCTTTAGGTTTATTCAAAGTATTAGTGTTAATGCATTCATTAGGTATTTTCTTAGAAGGATATGGTTTGTTAGAGTCGGTTGGAGGTATGTGAGCAATGACCTTGGTGGCATCCTTTTGGTTTTTCTTTTCTTTCTCAACATGTTTCACTACTTCAGTGAAGGTTTTTGTGCAAGCCAAGCCTCTCCATAGATGTTGTTTCCTTCAATGGTTTTAATCGGAGCCTTCGACTATTTCTTTGATTTGAGGTACCTTTCATTGCCGAAAAAATATTTGATGGTGGTCATTTTAGATCTCACCATTCTAGGACAAGGATTTCCAAATATTATTCACTTAATGTTGGATGCTAAACTTAAGTAGTGATATCATAGGTTCGAGTGCTAAATACAATAGCTCTGATAATATGTGTAACAACCATCTCCTTATAAAATGAAATTACTAGGATATATTCACCATGTAGTAATAAAATAACAACATAAGTAAATTGAGATATATTTTTTTTCTTTTGAATAATAGAAAATGCAAGTAAATAACTGATTGCATATATGTTTCATATCATCTTTCAAACTGAAAAGAATAATCATTATTTTTCTTTCTTTGTTTTTTGCATTTCAACATAAATGATTTCATTTAGGTAAGATATAACAGTAACATAAAGTTACAAGGTTAGAGATCACATATCTAGATACTTTCTAACATGGAAGACTCATCATTTCATCTACAAGAGGGAGAGCATCATCTAGGTTCTTTACCTCAAATCATATACCTACGATCCCCTGCATACCTTTCTAACTAGAAGTGACCCTATGATTCAATGAAGGGTATAGTTAAGAACCCTCTTAATTTTTCTATCTTACCTCTGGTGGTGTGCCCTACATAACCATTACCATCAAACAACTATGATTCCTTCCAACTATGTCTGATAAATATGATTAGTTAGGAAAATCTGGGTCACAATAAATCAACAAGTGCATGTAGAGACAATTGCACTCACTTTTTCTAAATTATTTGAAACTATATTCAGCCACTAGTGGAGTCAGTTTTCACCCACCTCTACTTGACTTGGAGAACCATAATTATCCTGGGGTTGACTTGAAGTTACTATTCACCAAAATTTTAAATAGATTGAAACTTTATCTTATACGCATTGACATCATAGTCAAGACTCGTCTAACTTGCTAAACTCTTTATTGCTTCAAATTCACGAGTTACTCGTCATAGCTACTTGGGTCTTGGCATCTGCTACTAATTCAAAGATAGAAAAATCTTGAGAGTAACTACCCTCAAAACTAGACCTTTAGCATACTTGACATTTAAAAGATAATATCATGACCCACCTATTCATAACTAGACACAATAGTGTCATAGATGATTACCCCCAATTGGGTGTCTTTCAATAAAGGGTATATCTCAAAGAATAGTTTAACCATTCAAAATTAATGGTAACATCTTTCTTTACAAATATTTCATTTAAAATAACTTATCCTTTAACCAAAAATAGGATTTAGTACATAAAGATTAACTACAACCAAATGGGTTTGGATTCCACATTTGAGAATTAACACATTATCATTCTTATACTTTCCAATGACTTGTGTTCTCAATCCTAAAATTTTAGGTTCAACATCCCCCAATAATGGGGTTCAACTTCTTGTACCATAGAGAAATGGATCATTGAAATTTTCATGGTCTTTTAGGTCTTTCTCTCATGGTGCTTGGTGTATTTTTCTTTGATTTAATGTTGCAATGTAACTTATGCATTCACATTAGGTCCTTGAAATTCAATTTATGACATCTTGTGAAGGTGTTGTAACACATTTCTACACTTTTTAGACTCTTTTTGTTATAATTCACCTAAAAATCACCTTTTCATCACTTATCAAGTCCTATTCTAAGGTGTTGTAAAGTCTTGTAACAAGATTTCATGCTTTTCTAGGCTTAATTTAACTATTTACACCTTTATTGTGATTTATTTGACCCCTTCATGCACTCATAAGACTTAATTAAGTGTATTTTTTAATGTAAACCTGGAAAACAAAATTAAATGTGACTTAATTCTTGATACCCACCTTCAAGCCCAAGGTGGGACCCATTCACCATGGGTGGTGAATGAGTCCCTCTTGGCTCCAAAATTAAAATAATTCAAATTTTCTTTCAGGTTTTTATTCAAAATTACCTTATGTCGGCCTGTGATGATGTATTATTGGGTTACTAGGGCACAAGAGTGTATAAATAAGTATTTTTCTCCTCATTTTACATCTATAATCTCTCAATTATCAAGTTCACTTGTATTCATCAATTAGCATTCAAGCACTTTGCATCATTCAATTAAGCATCTTAGAGCAGCCATTGACATATCTTCATATTTATTCAACAAGGTTGTGGTGAGTTTAGTACATTTGCATGTTATTTATTCATCTTTCCTTGTTCATTTCATTCCATTTCTTCATTAAGGGTTTGATTACCAAAGTGGGATTTGACCAAGGCAAATCCCAATACTCTAACCCTTAACCATTTTCCCCCTTTTGCATGTGTGTTTGCAAATTTTTGTATGCATATTTTTCAATCAATTAGGTGTTGAAAGGTGGTCAATAAGTCAACAAAATGTTTCAAGTCAACTACATACTATTTCAAGCTTGGAGACAACCTATAGTCTATTTTCTATAGATTTGACCCCGTCAACCTGACAAGAAGACAAGTGAAAATATGGAGCTACAGAATTGACCTTTGATTTCAAATAATTTTGGGAGAGCATTGATTCACCATTAGTGGTGAATGAGTCCCATCTTAAGGCTGAAAAATAGATTTTATCCAATTCCAATCCCCGACAGTCAAAAACTTGTTTCAAGAAATTTTACCAGTAGCAAGACTGATTTTCTATTACTGGTGAATGAGTCCCATTGGTGATTTTCACTGATTTCTACCAACATTCAGATCATTCTAGATTCAACATTCATTTCCTAGGTGCACTTTGTTCAACCCTTTTTCAATTTTGTTTTGCATTCGTTCATGTTTTAGTCCATTCTTGCATATCTCGCTATCTTTTGAAACATTGCATATTTCATTGGTTTTGCATCAATAGTCAATCAATTTCATTAGTTAGTTGCATTTACAACATTGCATTTAGTCATGCTCACATCATACAATCCTCTATTTGAGTGAACCACTTCAATTTTGGGGTTCTATCTCTCTCCTTTTAGGTGAAACATCCTAAGAGTGTAAGAGAAGTCAATAGCCAACCACAAAATTGTTGGTTCATTTTGGTGAACCCAGATATAGAACACTTTATATTTTTCATCTTGCATCCTAGGTTTCATTTGCATCAACATTCAATTAGGTTATTGTTTTGTTTTTGCATCCTAGGTTTTCTCAAATTTCATTAGTGAAAGACTCATTTAAACTTCATTTTTGCATATCATATCATTCAAAAACTGAAAATTTGCCTTTGCATCATTAGTTTACATTTGAAAAGCATTAAAATCACTTTAAATTTTATAAAAAAACACAAAAAAATATCATACCTGGACTCATTCACCACCCTGGATGAATCAGTCGATTTGCACATTTTAAACAACACTTTCAAGCATTTTTTGGGCATTTACTGCATTTATGTTCTCTGTTGTTATTTCTCTGTTTTAATTTGTAGAATTTCTGTTATTTACATTTTACACTCCTATATTGCATTGCATTTGCATTCACCCTCTCCTTTGTGGTACTTGTATGAGTTTTTGGTGCCCCATTGATAATACGTTAGTGAGACAAAGTTCTAGACTCATGGCTTCCAGCGATAACACTTTTGTTGTGGACCTTGGGATCTCAAGAGCTCCTACTCCTAGTATGGACAATGGTGCCTTAAGCATGGATACTACCACTAGTATGTATTTACCTTCACATCCAATGCATGTTGACACACAGACTAGTTCCATTCCGCAAGAAAAGGTCATTAGTATTCATCAAGATTTTGCACATTTTCAACAATATTTAAGTCTTGAAAACATTTCTAGCACTTATATACCTATGATAGAAAACCTTCATTGCTTGATTGAAAGTGATGATGGCTTACAAGTTATGAAAAGAATAGTTGAGATATAGAGTAAACATGTTCCTTCCACATCCCAATCAATAAACATTGTTGTGAGTCGAGGAGGATATCACATTCCTCCTTCAACCATAGCATCCATACCAACCTATACCACTCCTCAAGTTACAACAACCATGCAATAGATTAGTCATGTAACTCCTTTTGTTATTCCAAAAAACATTCCTAGTTATTTTGTGGCATCGAATGTTCTATCTTCTACCATCACCCCTCTAAGTGTCAATTTCACTTCCCCTAACATTAAATACACTCCATCACCATTTTCCATTCCCCCTCATACCACTTACACTGATCCCATCATTACACAACTCTTTAACACCTTTTCATCAATGCAATAACAAATATCCACCATTAGCCAAAGTCAAAATTCTCTAGCCACATATCACGTCTACAGTAGCCCATTATCTCTAGAGATCTTGAGAAAAAATATGCCATAGGGAATTGAGATGCCTAGGTTTGAGAAGTAAGGAGGTAAAGGAGATCCTACTAATCATGGTAATGCCTATACAACCTTGTGCAGTGATTTTTTCCTTGTTGATAAACTATTAGCCAAAAAAATTCCTAGGACTTTAAAAGACACTACATTAGATTAGTTTTCAAACTTACCCAATCATTCCATCCAATCATTTAATGAACTTGTAAATTCCTTTATAAGTCATTTCCAAGTCCATATGACTCCCAAAAAGACAATGGTTGATTTAATGCGATGTAAAAAAAATGCAGATGAAAAATTAATTGATTTCATTTCACATTATCAATCATTGTATGCTCAAATCAATGTCAAGATTCCCGATTCACATCTGCAAAAGATGTCTATCAAAAACTTGCACACTCACCTTTAGGATAAGTTAACTATGATGAAATTTCCTTCACTCATGCATTTATGCATGACCCTTTGTGATTATCACAACTTGGTTTCTAGTCGTAATTTAAAGTCCAGTTCTAATCGAGGTGAGAAGTCTGAACAAAACAACCAAAACAATGCACAAAACTTTAGAAAACCAAACAAATGATTTTTATAGTTCAATCCACCTTCTTCACAACCAACCCAACCTATTTCGAGTTAAGTGGTAGTTTCCAATGCAACGATGCTCTTTACCTATGGGGATCCAAAGAGACAATTTAACCCCTTACCAGATACTCTCCATAACACAATGAACCAATTGCTCCAGCAACAAATGATCACTTTTCCTACCTTTAAACCACTTGATACCAACAAATCTTTACCACCCACCTTTAAACCTAATGCTTATTGTCATTTTCATTGCCAAAATGGACATGATACTGAACAATGTAAGTGTCTCTAACAATTAGTTCAAGACCTCATTGACTCTAGTCATTTTTCCATTGTGGGTGTAAATGATCAAGGCAATAAGTCTGTTGCACCCCCTAACTAGAATTTACAAATTTTCACCAACCCTATGCCTAAACACAATATTTCATTTTTCAAGGCTAGTGAATCTTCAAACACCCATGTGATGAACATTGATACAAATAATGAACATGATATAGCTCCAAATGTTACTCAAGTCAATCCTATGGATGAACTTGTGGGTACGATGGATGTTATCCCTCGTAAGATTTTCCCAATCAACAAATCTCTTGATATTAATTTTTCTTCTCATGATATACCTAAAAAGATTCTTGATGGTCCTCTTTACATAGCTGGTAGAATCTATGATAAGCCCTCCAATGGGATATTAATAGATCCTTCCTGTGGTGAGAGTGTGATCACGAAAGAGTTTTTAGTATTACACAATCTCTATTAAGATGATTATAATAAACCAACTGAATCAATTAAAACACATAATGGTTTTGCATGCCCTATGATTTGATCGATCGTACTCCCATTATAGATAGGACCCAAAACTTTGGAGGTAACATTTTCTATTATTCCACAATCAGATCAGTTTCATTTGCAGTTAGGTCATCCTTAGCTTTGCTCAATGAATGTTGTTCCTTTAGTTGTTCACAAATGTTTGAAGTTGCCACATGGAAATGAAATATTTACCATACACCATAGTGGATTTAAACCATTGTCCTCTAAAGTTAATTTTTCATTAGAATCCTTTTGGCCTTAACCTATGGAAATGATCACCCCTTGAAAGGACTTCTTTTTCATAATCTTTCAAAAGTTCAAAGCCAAACACATAGCCAAATTGTCTCTTTGTAACATGTTCCCATCCACTTCCTCTACTCATGTCCTTGATGAGACCATGCTTCATCCTGAGTCCGACATTGAAAAAACAATACAACCTCATGCATTCCCAACCATAGACACTTCCCCTTCCTCGTTTAAACACCCAGGAGAAAATGAAACCAGTCTTGTCATGCCTCCTTGCGTTAAACAAGTTTATAAAGTTAAAGAGAAAGTGATTGACTCATCTTGTTTGGTTTTTTTTGTTCTTCCCCCTCTAGAAGAAAAGGAACCTATGGTGGATCAACCCGCTCTTACACCTCAACAACTTCAAAATAAAATTAAGCGAAACTGCAGTGCTAGGGAGTGTAGTCGTCATCATCGTCTCCTTGCTCATCAAATGCAAACTAAAAACAACAAAGAAAATCAACCTATGCCTTTGACAAAAGAAATAAATAATCACCCTCATCCTCCCGACCTTCCACAAGATAGTATAGTCCAACCCTCACAAAAAAATGATCTGATCCAACAACCACAACTCCTGATACATCCTTCCTTATAAATTACCCTTTGTCCTCCCATCATGATTAACCTAGATGATGATGATGATGATGAGGAGATCACTGAAATAGATGAAGAAGTGCATAGCAATTTAAATTCTTTATTTTCATCATCCATGAGCTTAAATGATAAATATGCTACACCAAGTGAAGAACTTGGCACTTCCCCTAGTTTGGCACTTACAATTCTTCCTTTGGATAGTCAACCACCCTCGCATTATACTAAACATGATTGGGATGCAGATGACTTGTTATATGGTTGACTTGCATTCACCTTGCTAGCCTTTTTACATTTTACTTTTTCTTTGGTTAATTGTATATGTGTATCGTGTTCCCCCGTAATGTGTGTTTGATGTTCTCCCTCTTTGTGAAATTCTTCTATTTGTACCTCTATTCTTCTAATTTTCATACATTTTGCATTTTCTTTTTCACTTTTGTTTTGTTTTTTCCTTTTTGGGATGACACAAAGTGTTGAGATGCCCTATGTCTCTTCCATGTTGACCCAAATGGTCCCTTTTTCATTTTCCTTTTTTCTTATGCTTTTCCTTTTGGGGATGGCACAAGGCATTTAGACCAAAATGTCTCCTTCATGTTGACCCAAAAGCTTTTCCTTTTCTTTTTCATTTTTGTTTTCTTTTTTATTATGTTTTCCTTTTAGGGATGATGCAAAGTGTTGAGACCACAATGTCTCTTCCATGTTGACCCAAAACAAACTTTTTTTTCTTTTTTTCACTCTTTGTGTCAGTCTTCCAGTTCTATGTGCTTTTGGGAATGATGACAATTCCAAGCTCTTTAATAAAAAAATTACAGAAATGAACATGCTGATCCCAAATCCATAGATCCCTTATGTGTTTGTTTTGTTCCTTTCTGGTGGGAAATCCTCCTCTTCTTTTGTTTTCCTTTTTGTTCACATGAAGTAGCTTTACTCAAAAATATATGACTTGGCATAGGGGATTTTTGAGTTGGATCTCATGTCTTGTATTATTTTTGCATCTTTCCTTTGCTACTTTAAAGTAATTTCTCATAGGACATTGTGTAGCAATTCCTTTAAAGTGGGGGGCATACATTGGCATAATTCATTTACACTCTTGGTTCTTAGTGTAGCCATGTCACTTCATACGATGTGTTTGTCATTTTTTGGATGACAGTGGGTGTGATGTCCTTCATAAGTGTGATCTATCTTATCATATTACATTCCTCTTACTGGCCCGATGTGATGCACTGCACCCCCTAAGTTGCAGATATTTTATTCTTTGATTGGTCCTCTCTTGGAGACATTAGACACAATGTTCCCTAAGTGATAGACCTTGCATGAAATTAACAAGACTCCTTTTAACATCTTTTACATTTTACATGTTACATTTTTTCATTTTACATTTTTTCCACCTTGCATAATGAAACTTGCATGCATGTGGTACCCTAATGAAAACTGAACAAATAGGAATCTTGGTGACAACAAAAAAATAAAAAAGCAAAAAATCCAAAAAAAATCAGAAAAAGGATTAAAAATAGTAAAGAGAAAAAATCTTCCTCTGGTGAAAACCACTTCAGTCGCGCTTTAGGAAAGTACCTTGGTGAAAACCTGGCAAACAGGTGCCTCGCTTAAATAAGCATTGTCCATCCACTAGGATCTTCATGACTCATTCAACATCATCCACCCATCAAGCTTCCATCATCCATCACATTCCATCCATCAACATCCATCCATTTGACATCTGCATCATAGCTTGGTCATGTGTTTGTGTCATATCCCTCCTAGTACTACTCAGCCCATACTCAAGGTTAGTTTGTCCTACCTTTATCAGAGTAGTCTATTGCATCACACTGGGGGCATGTTCTCATCGGATCGAATTCATGTATATTCTTGAAGTTCTTAAATCAGAAAATCCAAAAACATTCGCAAAATCAGAAAATCCAAAAACATTCACAAAATCAGAAAATCCAAAAACATCTCAAAATCAAAAAATACAAAAAATATCGCAAAATCAGAAAATTCAAAACATTCATAAAAATCAAGAAAATCCAAAAACATTCAAAACATATCAAACTCCAAAAATAGGTCAAAAAGTCAAAAATAGAATTGTCTTGTCGAACTACGGGTCTTTGCACCTTGAATGTAGGAAAGGTTGATCGTTGATCATCCCCCGAGACACTTAGGTCAATCCTTTAGGAGTTTGTCATAAAAAAACTGACAATACATTTGTTCATATCTCATCAATAATCAAGCCTCTGTTAGTCGAACTACGTGGTCTCTGCATCTATAACATAGGTAAGACTAATCTGTTTATTAGCCCCTGAGGCCCCTAGAATAGGTCCTTAGGTTAGTCTCTTGGTCAAATTCTCAAAAAACCCCAAAAAATTGAAAAATTGAAAATCAAAACATTTGAAAAATATCAAAAATACCAAAAATAGCCTCAAAACATTCCAAAAAGCTCCAAAAACATCCAACTATTTGAAAAAAATCCATTTGTGTCATCTTGCTTTCACTCGCAATAAACGCCACTCATAATAAATGATCATCATCCTTAACCTTTGGTAAAACAATTGGAAACAAGTCTAGCAGGTAAAAATTGAAAACTCAAAATGTCAAGTCTTAGGTCTAGGTCAGTATGTAAATAAGTTAGTCAACCCTTTGTATCAATAGCCTATCATCCAATCAGTCCCATATCAATCATCTGATAACATCATGTCCTAGGATGTATCCTTCCTACAATGGGCATTATTTATCGGAAAGAACACTTGGGATAAATGAAATGATGTGTTACCATCCACTAACATGTCCTAGGATGTATCCATCCTACAATGGGCATTATCTTTTGGAAATAGTTTTGTTTCTTATCCTTTAAAAACACATTTCCTTTTGGTTAGCGGTATTGAAGAACATTAGCTTTTTTGTTTAATTTATCTTTGTCTTTGAGTTATCTCTTTGCACTCATTCCAATAACATCTCGATGATGTCCAAACAAAAGGATTTAGAGAGATAGGAATGGAGCAAAGATCATTATCTTTTATCTGTTGCACTTGTTGGATGTTCTTGTAATATAACCTTGGTCATGCATGCTTTATTTGGGCATAGCAAGGGTGTTTTAGGTATCTTGTTGACCACATAGGAAGCCTTTCCTTTTCTATGTTTTGGTCCAAGATGTTTGAAATATCTGAACTACATTTTAAATGAGGTTTTGTATGTCAGGTGTGATCAGGAGTACTCCTATCTAATTTTCAAGGCAAAGTCCATCACACTAAGTGCAATGGCATCCTGGTTCTTTATACCTTGATGCATCGTGCTTATTCGTGTTATCAAACATAAGGTAAGTGTCCCTTTTAAGGTCCCAATTCCTCATAAGCGAATCATCCATCTCTCATCATCATCGACTCGTGTCTTGTTGGAATCTCTTGCTTTCTTTTATCTCCTTTCCACGCTAACATCATCATGATCAGGTAATCATCATCACCAATGCATTCATCTTGCTTCCACAAACCATCAGCATATTGCATATCATATCATATCATATAAGAAACACCGATCATCTCACATGCATGGTCATCATCATAATATAGATCTGTTAGTCTAAGGATCTCATAAAATCATACATTTGCATAAAACATCCATTGCATAAACATATAGGCATCATGACATCATATCATCATTTAAGTTGTTTAGAATAATATAGATTGGTTATTCTAGGAATCTTAAGACCATCTCATTTGCATCATGATCATAAACCATCCATATTTCCATCTTGAACCTCTTTATCGTGAGATCAACCCTCAAATCGAATAGTTTCGCTCAATCCCTCAGGGGGGCAATGTACCAGTGTACTTTCCACTGGGGTATTAAAAAAAATTTAAAAAAAAATGAATTTTCATCATGGCAAGTTTATTCTTTGAACTAATGCATCAAGTGCATTGCTTCAAAGAGGGGCAAAATGTAGACATGAAAATTGTCCTGATCAACTAACTTCGATTCTTCTTTAATTCATCCCTTTATTAACTACTTAATTAATCCATCTTAATTCCTCTATTAATCAAATCAATCAAATTTACTTAATCAAATCATAAATCAATCCTAAGGTCCCTCCTTAATTAAATAAACCAATCTTATTTAATTAACTTCTAAAGTTCTTCATTTAATTAAATAAATCAATCTTATTTAATTAAGCCACTAACATCTTTCCCTTTAGCTAAATAAATCAAAACATTTATTTAACTAAGTCTAAATCACTTTTCATCTCCTTTTGATTTATTTTAATCCATAAATCTAAGTCAAAAATTCAAATCCTCTAATCCCTCATTAAATTAATCTATTTTTGATTAATTTAATCTAAGCTCATGTCACATCCTCTAGCTTTTCCCACTTGCAGAAATAAATCATTTAATTCATTTATTAAATCTTCATTTTCCCTCAACAAGGCATCTTTAGAGAATATTCCCTCAAATTTGAATTCAAATCCAAGTGGGATTTGTCCTTCCAACAAGGTATTTATGCCACCTTACAAGTCCTTTTGAATTGAGCCAAGTGGCCATTACTCACTTTGACTCTCCCTCCACCTTGTTATTTCAAAATTTTCAAATTTCAAATATATACATTTATGGGCACATTCATCAAAACTTGCACATCTTTGGCCCATTCACATGGTGACAAGTGGCGTCTTCCTATTGGTTGAGTATTTGTCCCACATTCATCCCTCTTGCCTCTTCTCTCATCAAAATCTTCTATAAATGGAGAGGCTATCCTTCATTCAATCATCCACAATCTTTATGCAAAGTTACTCTCTTCACATTGAGAGCTAATTTTGTCCACTTCATAGCATTTTCAAACAATCTTCATCATTTGGCTTGTCAAGGGTTGGGAAAGGATCACTTTTCACAACAAAGTGACACCAATCCGCTATGGAATAGGTGTGCATTGTGCTTCTCTAAGATTTTTTTGGTTTATGTTGTTATTTCATTTTGCTCATTAAGTATGATGCATTATTTCATATGAGCATTTGTAGATTTTCATGACTTAAACTAACCCCCAGTAATGAGTGTTGGAGTTCAAACAGTGTGCATATTTATTGGTGCTCACATATGGCACTAGAAGGAGGGCTTTGCTTTTGAAACTTCAAATTAGTTGGAAGTAAACAGTCGCCAATTTGCTTTCTTTTTCTTTTCTTTAAATTTTGTTTAGGCACCAACTCATTATTCACCGCATATTGATTTTTTTATTTTTGGTTGATTTGAGTCTTGCATTCTATTACTTTTAAAATGGAATGATCAGGTTATCGAAATGATAAATGAATGATATGACAATGAGATCATGTAATATGGATCATTTATCATGAATATGATAAATGAATGTTTTTTTTTAATGCTATAAATATAACGACAACTCTGTGAGATTTGTATTTAGAAAAGGCATAATTATCTGGTGCTATCCATCTTAGATTTCCATGAATTCATACTTTATAGATTTGTATTTTATAGGAAAACAACCAGCGTATAAAATTTTCTAGTCACTGACATACCTATTACCCAAAAGTAGCTAGATTTAATAAGAGATTTTGTGGTCCACGTCGATGTCAGATAGATACATTCTGCATGATTAACTTCTTGGTTGCAATAAATGTTCTGAGTTTTCATTTGAGATTATTGCTAGACATAAATGAAATTTAATATTTTCTATGAGTAGTGCATGGATTCAATATCCCCAAGGAGGAAGAGGATTTATGCAATGATTCTATTGAATTTAAGCTTAAATCACGAAAATATCTACTCGAGGTCATCCGTCAGATGCTCCTCATTTTGATTTCTTTTTGAAGCATCTTGTCACTGGATAATTCATCAAAGCACTTGAAGCACTCTATCATCAAAACAATCTTATTATGTGGATATGAGAGCACTATCATCATGAGGATCACGATACTGATAGAAATTGCCATAGCAGTCCATGTACATGGATTCTAAAGGAGAGCAACATCAGTGACATGGGTGCGTCTCTGAGCTTTCCAAATCCTTCTTTCTAAAAGTATATATTCACTGGTACATTCTAACATCTTGTGCTCTTCAAGATAGTCTCTGCCATCTCCAAACATAACATTAACTTCATCGCTCAAAGACCTCCCTCATTGCATATGCAGAGTCTATTAAAAGGCTGATTTCTTTTTTGCTATTTATGAATTTTTGGAGCTCACATTTTTCTTTGTTAATAGAGACCCTAGTTTTAGAAAAAATTGGCACAATGCAGTGGAATGAATGTTGATCAAAGGTGCCTAGCATATAAATCTACGATTCCAGAAGTCATAAGGAGGATTATTTATAAGTTCGATGAAAGTGTTTTGAATGGCATTATGGGCGTGACTTTTTCACTAACCAACTACATTAGCTTAAAATTTTATGAAAGCCATTCTATTGGGTAAAATTTTGCATGTTCGAGGCAATAAAATCGCACCACTCACTCAACAGTCATTTGATTTAGTGTAGACGTAGTTGCTAGTTTAAAATGATTATTTCTTGGAAAGCTTGAATGAGTAGATCATATTATTTTTTGACTGGATATTTATGATAATGCTTGTCTGAGGAATTAGTTAATGATTCTGAGATCTACGTTGTCTTTTTCTTATTTTTCTTCCAATTGAAAAAGTCAAATTATAAAATGGACATGAAGCATTTATGAACTTACAAATTATTCCAGACTTGTTGGTCGTAGCCTATAAAGGTGATCTCAAAGGAGATATCTAAAGTCTACCAAAGTATCTTGATGGGGATTTGTTGGCAGTATATGTCAGGTAATGTTTATCTTGTAGATTTCTATTTGACTGCAGATAAAATGTAAGATCTGACATACAACCATTAATAAATGTAGCTGTTATTATTTTGTCATTTTCAACTGGCCAGTTTTACAGTTTTACGAATCAAAATCATTGACTCATTTTAGTGATTCAAACACTCACTACAAATAGTAGAGACAACAAATGTTCTAGATGATTGGACATCAGGGGGTCCATGTTTTCCCACATGTTTTTGATTGACTGGTAGGTATTATATGCAAGGAGGAAAACCCAAATCTCTTTCCTTGAAGCTAATGGGAATTCATTAAATCAGAGAGTGATTAATTACGATATTGATTGCAAGATTCAATCATGTAGTTTTTCCCAAGTTTTAGGTGGAATTTTAGAATATGATACTTGGTGTTTTGATACTCATTTTGATTTTTTTTGTCTCTAAGCTTTCGGTGGGATTGACCCGTACTAATCTTTTCTTTGAAGGAAAATTTTGAATTTTGAGTCTGATTGATCTCTTCAATGCAATGTCGTAATTATATCTTAAAATATGATTTTTAAATACTATAATCATCGTTTGTCTTATTATAAAAACTTTGCATGACAAGTTTTGCATATAGAATCAATGATGATCTTTTTCACACGAGAATCAAGTCCAAGCAAATCTTTGTTGTAAATTGAAATTAGACGTTACTTGTCAAATCCAAAAGGAAAACGAAGGAGGAAGGATTTTAGTTTGTACGAAGAACTCACAACATTGGAGCATAAAAAGTGATATTTGGAAGAATCTGGGAGATAAAGAGAATTGAGCATTAAATTCAGAGTTTATAAAGCACTTTTAAATTCTTTGAGCTTCCATTTTATGCTTTAGTTTTCTGTTTTAAATCAACTCACATCTTTTTGGGCTCTTAAAAAGAACACTTCAATTTCTTGTTACAAAAGGGCTTAAAATGAACTTTAGGAAACAAACTTACTAAAGTTGGTTTTCGTATTTAATAATTGAACAAAGCAATTTTCACATTTCCTTTGGTGCTTAAAAAGAAGTCATTATTGCTTTGTGGGATTAAAAATAACATGTGCTACTTTGTTTTGTAATTTCTTACTCAAACTAACACCATTGAAAAGACGTATGTGCTTCTCTTGCGCCTCATGACAATCTTGAGAATCAAAAGGCTTTTTGGTGGTCTTAGGTTGGGATAAAGTGATTGCCTCCACACTTCATTTTGGAACTAAAATTGAACAAAACATCTTGCAAGTGTGAGTAAACCTATTGTGTGTATTCTCTCTTTGTTTCTCAACAAATATTGATCGAGTTACAGATATGTTTGCTTGATTTTGCTTATCTTAGAGGGCCTACCTTGGGGAAAAATTACTCACCCAAGGGAACAACTCAACCAATAACACTCTAAATCCAAGAGTATTTCTAGCTGGGATATAAAAGTAGGTACTAGAACAAAGGCTAGTATCATGCGGTTGTCTCTGACGAGAAGGGTAGCAATGGTCTCTCTCCTCGATGGGTCAACTCCTACGAACGAAGAGTCTGAATTAAAACCCTTATTATAGAAAGGCCAAAATCCCTATCTATTTGTTGGTGCAAGAACTGTCATTTTAAAGCTACCCCACACTTTTACGGTTTAAATTAGAAATGGAAAGTATGCCATGGGAGATTCATGGGTACTGATGCTTGGTTGCCTTGAAATAAGTGTTGAGCCATGGAGGGGAGCCAGTGGGGTCAAGCATCTAACCATTTGCTAAAAATAAGTGTAGCTGGACTTGTCCAAGTGGGGACTGAACAAATATGGTCTTTCATATCCATAGGATTGTGCTTTTTCTTTGTTACAAAACACTTTTCTTGTTCAAAAACATCTAGAAACAAACATTTAACATTGTCATAAAAAATTCAAACCCTTTAGGAAGTAAATAAAATTGACCAAATTCATATGTTATTGCTTGCCCTTGAGATTTTATCCTTAGAGGTTTCTAAACACTTGGATTTATATCTCAATTTTCTTACTAAAGTTAACAGTAGGTAACCCTTGCCTTGATTTCATCAAATCTCCACATGATATACCTTGTGGAATGAGAAGAAGTTAAGACATTGGACATCTAGTTTGAAAACCTAATCAAGAAGTGTTTGTGGTAAAAAAAAGTCATTAAGAAAAGAATAAGTACAATTGGACCCCAAACATGTGTCTCAAATGATTTCACACAAGATCAAGATCAAGAAACCAAAGGTAGAATCTCTTAGTCCGAAAGATCACCAAAAGCGTCTCTCAACGCTATATGAATTCAGACGAAGAATGCTTTTTAACTTTTATAGAAAAGCTTCAAGAAACAATGCTAGTTTGTACTCGTTCTATTACTGTCAAAACCCGAATCTTTTTAGGGAGTTTGAACATCTTGTTTAGAGAAAAGCTTGCTCTTCAAAACTGAGGTCTAGTAAGAAAGTGTCTTTTTAGGTAAACCTAGGATCAAAATCAAACCTTCATCCATCTTTGAACATCAAAACCAAAATCATCTCATCATCAACTCTTTGAAAATCTTGGAAAAATATTTCATGTTAAAACTTTGGGAAAATCATTTGAAACCAATCCAAACTCATCTTGTTTGATTAGATGTGTGTAGATGTATCCTTCTCCACATATTTAGTCAAATTATCAAATCTTGTGAACAAATTCATCCCTTGATAAACATCTAGCATCTTGGGATTTAGGAGTTCACTATCCAAAATCCAAAATCATCTTGTTTGGATAGGTGTGTTTAGATGAAACCTTCTTCCCACACTTAGACAAATTAACATATTTTTGAACAAAAATCTACTCTAGGACAACATCCAACCTCTTAGAGTTTACGAGTTCACCGTCAAAATCCAAATCCAAAATCAAAATCAAGTCCTAAAGTTTAACATACCCTTCAAGATTTTCTCAAGAGTTCCAATCATCCATCAAACATCCATCTTACATCCATATCATTATCATCATTTTATCTTTAAATCATCCTAAAAATTTATCTTTTTGTACCTAAAGATATATCATTCTAAAGAATTAGAGATTCATCTCCCACGTTCTTGAAAATTGATCCCTATTTTATGGTGCAAACTGGATCTCAACACAAGAGGAACATGGAAGCCAACAAAGAAACATCTACATCGAGTGACTTGAGTGAGACCGCTCTTGAAATGAATCCCATTGGGTCTAGCAGTCTCACAATTAACCTTCCTCCATTTTCTCAAGACCATCAACAGGAAGGTGTCCAAGTGGAGGATCTTACCAATAATCCCTTTGGAATGTCACATGAGGAAATCACTTACATAATTCAAAATTTGGAGAATCATATGATTATCAACATCACGATGAGAATCAATCCCTCACTATACATGCTCAAATTAGGAAAAAAAGGGGCTAAACTCCCCTCTGATTTTGATGTGAGCGCTATTGTGGAACCATCCTTTGGGATCATGCCTCCAATCTCATCTACCATCCCCATTTCATCTACCCCTCCATTTCAAAACATGACTCAAAACATCCCAAAAATCACATCATCTATTGCTCCAACTCAACCAATTGTAAACAAGGGAAGCACATTTCTCAATGCACTACAAACACACCCCCTTGTAAATAATCAAGATTTGGACACAAAAACCATCTTAGGGAAAACCGTACCACAAAATCCATCACACCCATATGTCCCTCTCACCTTTAATGATCCATATGACCCATCATCATCATCATTTCGTGCAACACCCTAGACCTCTCTCCCCATAACCTCACAAGGAGAAGGAGATATATTTGGACCATGGGGCATCTTTGACACTACATCTTCATCACTTCCACAAGGGAGTATTCCACTCACATTTCCATGACTCCCACCATTTCCATCAATATCCACATCGCCTCTTGGTTTAGGGCTTCCTCCTTTACCAAATATCAATTAACAAAATCAAATCAACCATTCAATCATTAATCAAAACATCACACAAAATCCTTCCATCTTGTCATTGATATCACAACAACATATGACAACCATCCTGATAATGCAAACCACCACCATCACATCATCAACCTCCCCCCTAACATCTCAAAACATGTTCTCTCAAGGACCGAACGCATTGATCGCACCATCTACCACTCAAACCCCAATCATCAACATGACGATGTCTCTCATCACCACAAAAAACACCATTCCAAATCCACCTCCACCACCACTAGCACCAAACTTGAACACATTAAACCAATATATTATTGTGTTGCAAGCATCTCAACAAGCTTCCTATCAAAAGGAACTCCAACAAGTACAAAAACAACAAGTTACACAACTAGTTGCTCAGCAAGCCGCTCAAATTGTGCAAGTTGCTTAAGCTGCCCAAGCTGCATTACAAGCAAAACAAGTGCAACAAGCACAATAGGCTACTCAAGCCCAAATATTATTTCAACAACAACAACAAGCTACACAGGTACAAGCACAAGCACAAGCTCAAGTTGTACAAGCTCAAGTTCAAGCTCAAGCTTAGGCTCAAGCTCAGGCCCAAGCTCAAGCTCAAGCTTAGGCTCAAGCTCAGGCCCAAGCTCAAGCACGTGCTCAAGCCAAAGCCCAATATCAAGCATAAAAAGCACAAGCACAAGTGCAGTATCTTGCACAACAAGTAGTGCAACAACAAGCATATTAACAAGTGTTGAAGCAATATCAAGAACAACATGAAGTATCCCAATTAGCCGCCCAAAACAAGTGTTGTTGGTGCAACAACAAGCACAACAACAAGTCGATAAATAGGCACTAATAGCACAACAATAAAATGAACAAAAATAAGAATTATTGGTACAACAACAATTGTAAGCATACTTGGCTCAACATAATATGCAAACATCATCCATCAACATACCAACTGATCCACCCATCCCACCAACAATTGAACCACCTCAAAACACTTTCATTCCACCCCTTGATCCACAAATTGATGTGATGACACAAATCAAGTTTCTCTCACAACAAGTGCTCGATCTTCAGTCAGGGAAAACCATGAAAACACCTAGCAACTTGTGCCCTTATCCATTCAATAGGATCCTTGTAATAAAACCATTCTTGAAGGGATTTGAGATACCAAATTTTGAAAAATATAATGAGATAGGAAACCTTGAAGATCACATCAGGGAATTCCAGGTTCATTGAATGGAAGTTGCATATGACAATACCTATCTGATGCGGCTATTTCCTAGAAGTTTGGTTGGCCACTCCATGGAATGGTTCTCTCGCCTTCCTCTTGGCATCAAGACATTCTATGAAATAGTAGACACATTCATCAACAATTATGCATTCAATATCAAAATGGATGTCAATCTAGAGGAATTATTGGCTTTGAAACAAGGAAAGAATGAATCATTTGCTTCATTCCTACAATGATGGTGATCCAAGGCCAATCGAAGCAAATGGGTCGTGTCAGAAGAACAACAAGTGTGCACTATCATCTCCAACCTCAATGATGCCTTGGCTTTCCATCTCAAAGTCCAAGGTATCACCACATATGACTAGTTGATTTCCAAGGTACTCAGCATCAAACGAGCCCTTTTGACACAACCTGGAGGATCAACTGCATATCCCAAACAATATAATAATCACCCATCCACCAGTTACAATGACAAACCTCACACATGGGAAAGAAAAAAAATGTTACCAACGATGGTGTCATCGATGCCAAATTTTTCATCAATGCCCTTCGACAAAACACACCCACACAACAACAAAAAATCCAAAACAATCATCAAGATAACACAACAACATAGTAGCCAAAAAATCAAATGATCAACAATGTCAACATTCAAATGGGACCACCCCAGTGAAACAAGAATTCCACCAAGTGGAAGTAAACCACCCTTGGGGAACCACTCGAGGTCATCATGAAGAAACTAATAAATGAAAACCTCATCAAGGCTCCCACCTATGAGAATTACTAGGAACTAGATGTGAAACCTCCTTGGTACAATGAAAATTAGCTCTGTGACTTCCAGACAATCAAAGGGTACACCAATAAAAATTTCATGAGGTTAAAGAACCTACTCCAATAACTCATTGATGAAAGAATCATAAATGTGGAACAACCAACAGGAAATCAAAATTTCAAAATATACACAAATTTGATGCCTAACCATAACAAAGGGAATAATAACACTGATAAGGGGAAAGGTACCTTCAAGAATGTGAATCATGTGTATGACCATGTTGTCACATCCCTGGATGAATACTATGCTACCATCACTATCAAAGGAGCCCATGTCGATTGTGGAGTCACCACAAGAGGAGGAAAAATTACCATGGTAGGGTCATCTCTGGGGACTAAATAGGAGCAAATTCTATCCAACCCAAGGTCTATTCCCAAATGGCTCAATGTCCTTTGATCAGCCAAAAAGAATCCCAGCAAAATCTCCATCATGGAGTTATTAAAATTTTATCCGCCTACAAGAAAAATCCTTGAGGAAGCATTGGCTTCATCCACTGGCCCTCAAGTGGATCTTGGATGCACCACCCAAGCTATGGTCGTAAACATCATCACTCCAAACCTCCTTACATTCTCTAATCAAGACTTTTCCACCCAACCATCTTTTACAACTTTGCACTCCATTTAGAGGTCCTAGCATAAAAATAAATTCAAGCAGTCTTGGTGATGGAGGTGCAGGTTTGAATATTTGTTCCCTCGCCTTATTAAGAAACCCAAAAAATCTCAAAGGATCCTGTCTAAAAAGGAAAAGGTGATTACAATTAGAGCATATGATGATCAAGAAAGAGTGTCCCAAGGTACAATCCAAATCCCTATTCAAGTAGGGCTAGCTATCATGGAAACAACCTATTAGGTCCTAGACCTCGACTTGCCTTATAACATTCTCCTTAGATGTCCATGGATCCATGCAATGCAAGTAGTAGCATAAACCTTCCATCAATGTGTGAAATTCACATATGAAGGACAAGAGGTCACCATCCATGGAGATCCTGAACCATTCTCCTATTGCAAGAACCTAAAGGCCAAATAATTACAAAATACCCCGCGCCTAAAAGATGAGAGGGCATCGACACCAGCACATTGATCTAGCCACTCACTCTATAGAGAAACTCACCAAATTCCTCCATTCCCACCATATTCTATATCAAAAGACATCATCCAGATAATGGTTAGAAACTATACGATTCCCAAAAATGCCTTTGTGGTAGGAGAGTTACCACAATCTCCTAGATCACAAGGACATTTGCAATCAAATGAAGCCTCCACATCCCAAACAACCCCTGAAGAATATCCCAACTTCAGAATTTGGGGATATATTGGCCAAGAAGTCATAGAGGAGGACCCATCCTATCTCTTATACCAAGACAATAGATTAGCTACCAATATACCAATGGATGACAGCAGCAAAGGTTTGCAAATGATGCTTGCAATGGGCCATGATAGAAGCTAGAAATTGGGGAAAAATGACAACGGGCTTCTAATACCCATCATTCCAGAGATTTAAATGAGAAATATTGGCCTTGGATGTACCCATCTAAGCATAACCATGTGTGGCTTAGGTCCTCGCGTTAGAAAGGTCAATAATCCTCCTGAATAATTAGCAATCAAACTTCGCTTACCTGTATGTACAGGTCGAGTCATAAAAAACTTCACATTTGACATAACTGACATTTGTAGTAGTAGTGATCACAAGGATCCCAAACCAACCTACCCATGCTCTTCAAGGACACCACCCTTCTCATGATTAGCACCCTATCTTATGAGTCTAGGAACCAAAACCATGAAATCCACCTATTCTACCCACAACTCATCGATTATGACCAACGAGGACTGCCAATTCTTGACACATTCTAAAATGATGAGGCACTTTCAGAATTCATGGGACTATGGGATAATATTTTGTGTGGGGATCAAAAAGTAGGATTCATCATCGAGCTAGATACACATGCATACTATGGGGAAACTATTGAATCCCTCAGTCGCAAAAGCAAAAAATTAAGAATAATCTCTAGGTCCTTGAGTGAAAACCACACTATGGCACTCTCTGACCCAAAAATAGTAAAAGGAAAGGATGTATCCAATGGTAAAAACCTCTCTAAAGTGCCTGAGGATGGGGGATTCAATCTTCCTTTCAGAGCTCTTCATCAGGAAAAATTAGTGGTCCTAGTAAAAAAAATGCAATCTAGTTAATCTAGGAACATAGGAGACCCTGCACGTCACATTCTATGCAAAGTCATTACTATCAGAGGAACAAGAGCTCCTAGCATCCTTCTTGAGAGAAAGACAGTTAAATTTTGCATGGAGCTATGTAGACATGCCTAGGCTTGATCCAAAAATTGTAGTTCATCACCTAGCAATATACTATAAAGCAAAGCTCGTTAGAAAAAAGCTCAGGAAAATGCACCCTCAGATCACCCTGCTAGTAAAAATGGAATTAAAGAAGCTACTCAATGTAGGATTCATTCGACCAATCGACTATCCAAAATGGGTGTCAAATTTGGTTCCTGTTTCAAAACCCGATGGGGGCATCAAAATCTGCATAGACTTTAGGGACTTAAACAAAGCATTCCCAAAGGATGTTTCCCATTTCCCAACAGTAACATGATTGTTGACATGACGGCGAGACACAAAATTCTTTCCTGAAGGATGGTTTCTCATGATACAACTACATAATGATTGCTAAAGAAGACCAACACAAAATTACCTTCACTTGTCCATGGGGGAACTACTATTGGAATATGATGCCATTCAGCTTGAAGAATGTAGGAGAAACGTACCAAAGAGCCATGATGTTAATCTTCCATGATATGATCCACAAGATTGTCGAAGATTACGTTGATGACACACTAGCAAAATATAGAAAAAGGAGAGATCACATAGCAACCTTGAGCACTATTTTTGATAGGCTGGAGGAATACAAGGTCTAATTAAATCCAAAGAAGTGTGTATTCAGCGTACAGTCAAGAAATTTGTTGGGCTACATAGTGTCAATGAGGGGTATTGAAATAGATCATGCAAAGGTAAAATAAATCCTTGAGATGGAGGCACCCAAAACATTGAAACAATTAAGAGGCCTCTAAGGTAGG
>VDFB02365275.1:78397-151917 GCA_007258455.2 Sequoia sempervirens
ATCAATGTCAAGATTCCCGATTCACATCTGCAAAAGATGTCTATCAAAAACTTGCACACTCACCTTTAGGATAAGTTAACTATGATGAAATTTCCTTCACTCATGCATTTATGCATGACCCTTTGTGATTATCACAACTTGGTTTCTAGTCGTAATTTAAAGTCCAGTTCTAATCGAGGTGAGAAGTCTGAACAAAACAACCAAAACAATGCACAAAACTTTAGAAAACCAAACAAATGATTTTTATAGTTCAATCCACCTTCTTCACAACCAACCCAACCTATTTCGAGTTAAGTGGTAGTTTCCAATGCAACGATGCTCTTTACCTATGGGGATCCAAAGAGACAATTTAACCCCTTACCAGATACTCTCCATAACACAATGAACCAATTGCTCCAGCAACAAATGATCACTTTTCCTACCTTTAAACCACTTGATACCAACAAATCTTTACCACCCACCTTTAAACCTAATGCTTATTGTCATTTTCATTGCCAAAATGGACATGATACTGAACAATGTAAGTGTCTCTAACAATTAGTTCAAGACCTCATTGACTCTAGTCATTTTTCCATTGTGGGTGTAAATGATCAAGGCAATAAGTCTGTTGCACCCCCTAACTAGAATTTACAAATTTTCACCAACCCTATGCCTAAACACAATATTTCATTTTTCAAGGCTAGTGAATCTTCAAACACCCATGTGATGAACATTGATACAAATAATGAACATGATATAGCTCCAAATGTTACTCAAGTCAATCCTATGGATGAACTTGTGGGTACGATGGATGTTATCCCTCGTAAGATTTTCCCAATCAACAAATCTCTTGATATTAATTTTTCTTCTCATGATATACCTAAAAAGATTCTTGATGGTCCTCTTTACATAGCTGGTAGAATCTATGATAAGCCCTCCAATGGGATATTAATAGATCCTTCCTGTGGTGAGAGTGTGATCACGAAAGAGTTTTTAGTATTACACAATCTCTATTAAGATGATTATAATAAACCAACTGAATCAATTAAAACACATAATGGTTTTGCATGCCCTATGATTTGATCGATCGTACTCCCATTATAGATAGGACCCAAAACTTTGGAGGTAACATTTTCTATTATTCCACAATCAGATCAGTTTCATTTGCAGTTAGGTCATCCTTAGCTTTGCTCAATGAATGTTGTTCCTTTAGTTGTTCACAAATGTTTGAAGTTGCCACATGGAAATGAAATATTTACCATACACCATAGTGGATTTAAACCATTGTCCTCTAAAGTTAATTTTTCATTAGAATCCTTTTGGCCTTAACCTATGGAAATGATCACCCCTTGAAAGGACTTCTTTTTCATAATCTTTCAAAAGTTCAAAGCCAAACACATAGCCAAATTGTCTCTTTGTAACATGTTCCCATCCACTTCCTCTACTCATGTCCTTGATGAGACCATGCTTCATCCTGAGTCCGACATTGAAAAAACAATACAACCTCATGCATTCCCAACCATAGACACTTCCCCTTCCTCGTTTAAACACCCAGGAGAAAATGAAACCAGTCTTGTCATGCCTCCTTGCGTTAAACAAGTTTATAAAGTTAAAGAGAAAGTGATTGACTCATCTTGTTTGGTTTTTTTTGTTCTTCCCCCTCTAGAAGAAAAGGAACCTATGGTGGATCAACCCGCTCTTACACCTCAACAACTTCAAAATAAAATTAAGCGAAACTGCAGTGCTAGGGAGTGTAGTCGTCATCATCGTCTCCTTGCTCATCAAATGCAAACTAAAAACAACAAAGAAAATCAACCTATGCCTTTGACAAAAGAAATAAATAATCACCCTCATCCTCCCGACCTTCCACAAGATAGTATAGTCCAACCCTCACAAAAAAATGATCTGATCCAACAACCACAACTCCTGATACATCCTTCCTTATAAATTACCCTTTGTCCTCCCATCATGATTAACCTAGATGATGATGATGATGATGAGGAGATCACTGAAATAGATGAAGAAGTGCATAGCAATTTAAATTCTTTATTTTCATCATCCATGAGCTTAAATGATAAATATGCTACACCAAGTGAAGAACTTGGCACTTCCCCTAGTTTGGCACTTACAATTCTTCCTTTGGATAGTCAACCACCCTCGCATTATACTAAACATGATTGGGATGCAGATGACTTGTTATATGGTTGACTTGCATTCACCTTGCTAGCCTTTTTACATTTTACTTTTTCTTTGGTTAATTGTATATGTGTATCGTGTTCCCCCGTAATGTGTGTTTGATGTTCTCCCTCTTTGTGAAATTCTTCTATTTGTACCTCTATTCTTCTAATTTTCATACATTTTGCATTTTCTTTTTCACTTTTGTTTTGTTTTTTCCTTTTTGGGATGACACAAAGTGTTGAGATGCCCTATGTCTCTTCCATGTTGACCCAAATGGTCCCTTTTTCATTTTCCTTTTTTCTTATGCTTTTCCTTTTGGGGATGGCACAAGGCATTTAGACCAAAATGTCTCCTTCATGTTGACCCAAAAGCTTTTCCTTTTCTTTTTCATTTTTGTTTTCTTTTTTATTATGTTTTCCTTTTAGGGATGATGCAAAGTGTTGAGACCACAATGTCTCTTCCATGTTGACCCAAAACAAACTTTTTTTTCTTTTTTTCACTCTTTGTGTCAGTCTTCCAGTTCTATGTGCTTTTGGGAATGATGACAATTCCAAGCTCTTTAATAAAAAAATTACAGAAATGAACATGCTGATCCCAAATCCATAGATCCCTTATGTGTTTGTTTTGTTCCTTTCTGGTGGGAAATCCTCCTCTTCTTTTGTTTTCCTTTTTGTTCACATGAAGTAGCTTTACTCAAAAATATATGACTTGGCATAGGGGATTTTTGAGTTGGATCTCATGTCTTGTATTATTTTTGCATCTTTCCTTTGCTACTTTAAAGTAATTTCTCATAGGACATTGTGTAGCAATTCCTTTAAAGTGGGGGGCATACATTGGCATAATTCATTTACACTCTTGGTTCTTAGTGTAGCCATGTCACTTCATACGATGTGTTTGTCATTTTTTGGATGACAGTGGGTGTGATGTCCTTCATAAGTGTGATCTATCTTATCATATTACATTCCTCTTACTGGCCCGATGTGATGCACTGCACCCCCTAAGTTGCAGATATTTTATTCTTTGATTGGTCCTCTCTTGGAGACATTAGACACAATGTTCCCTAAGTGATAGACCTTGCATGAAATTAACAAGACTCCTTTTAACATCTTTTACATTTTACATGTTACATTTTTTCATTTTACATTTTTTCCACCTTGCATAATGAAACTTGCATGCATGTGGTACCCTAATGAAAACTGAACAAATAGGAATCTTGGTGACAACAAAAAAATAAAAAAGCAAAAAATCCAAAAAAAATCAGAAAAAGGATTAAAAATAGTAAAGAGAAAAAATCTTCCTCTGGTGAAAACCACTTCAGTCGCGCTTTAGGAAAGTACCTTGGTGAAAACCTGGCAAACAGGTGCCTCGCTTAAATAAGCATTGTCCATCCACTAGGATCTTCATGACTCATTCAACATCATCCACCCATCAAGCTTCCATCATCCATCACATTCCATCCATCAACATCCATCCATTTGACATCTGCATCATAGCTTGGTCATGTGTTTGTGTCATATCCCTCCTAGTACTACTCAGCCCATACTCAAGGTTAGTTTGTCCTACCTTTATCAGAGTAGTCTATTGCATCACACTGGGGGCATGTTCTCATCGGATCGAATTCATGTATATTCTTGAAGTTCTTAAATCAGAAAATCCAAAAACATTCGCAAAATCAGAAAATCCAAAAACATTCACAAAATCAGAAAATCCAAAAACATCTCAAAATCAAAAAATACAAAAAATATCGCAAAATCAGAAAATTCAAAACATTCATAAAAATCAAGAAAATCCAAAAACATTCAAAACATATCAAACTCCAAAAATAGGTCAAAAAGTCAAAAATAGAATTGTCTTGTCGAACTACGGGTCTTTGCACCTTGAATGTAGGAAAGGTTGATCGTTGATCATCCCCCGAGACACTTAGGTCAATCCTTTAGGAGTTTGTCATAAAAAAACTGACAATACATTTGTTCATATCTCATCAATAATCAAGCCTCTGTTAGTCGAACTACGTGGTCTCTGCATCTATAACATAGGTAAGACTAATCTGTTTATTAGCCCCTGAGGCCCCTAGAATAGGTCCTTAGGTTAGTCTCTTGGTCAAATTCTCAAAAAACCCCAAAAAATTGAAAAATTGAAAATCAAAACATTTGAAAAATATCAAAAATACCAAAAATAGCCTCAAAACATTCCAAAAAGCTCCAAAAACATCCAACTATTTGAAAAAAATCCATTTGTGTCATCTTGCTTTCACTCGCAATAAACGCCACTCATAATAAATGATCATCATCCTTAACCTTTGGTAAAACAATTGGAAACAAGTCTAGCAGGTAAAAATTGAAAACTCAAAATGTCAAGTCTTAGGTCTAGGTCAGTATGTAAATAAGTTAGTCAACCCTTTGTATCAATAGCCTATCATCCAATCAGTCCCATATCAATCATCTGATAACATCATGTCCTAGGATGTATCCTTCCTACAATGGGCATTATTTATCGGAAAGAACACTTGGGATAAATGAAATGATGTGTTACCATCCACTAACATGTCCTAGGATGTATCCATCCTACAATGGGCATTATCTTTTGGAAATAGTTTTGTTTCTTATCCTTTAAAAACACATTTCCTTTTGGTTAGCGGTATTGAAGAACATTAGCTTTTTTGTTTAATTTATCTTTGTCTTTGAGTTATCTCTTTGCACTCATTCCAATAACATCTCGATGATGTCCAAACAAAAGGATTTAGAGAGATAGGAATGGAGCAAAGATCATTATCTTTTATCTGTTGCACTTGTTGGATGTTCTTGTAATATAACCTTGGTCATGCATGCTTTATTTGGGCATAGCAAGGGTGTTTTAGGTATCTTGTTGACCACATAGGAAGCCTTTCCTTTTCTATGTTTTGGTCCAAGATGTTTGAAATATCTGAACTACATTTTAAATGAGGTTTTGTATGTCAGGTGTGATCAGGAGTACTCCTATCTAATTTTCAAGGCAAAGTCCATCACACTAAGTGCAATGGCATCCTGGTTCTTTATACCTTGATGCATCGTGCTTATTCGTGTTATCAAACATAAGGTAAGTGTCCCTTTTAAGGTCCCAATTCCTCATAAGCGAATCATCCATCTCTCATCATCATCGACTCGTGTCTTGTTGGAATCTCTTGCTTTCTTTTATCTCCTTTCCACGCTAACATCATCATGATCAGGTAATCATCATCACCAATGCATTCATCTTGCTTCCACAAACCATCAGCATATTGCATATCATATCATATCATATAAGAAACACCGATCATCTCACATGCATGGTCATCATCATAATATAGATCTGTTAGTCTAAGGATCTCATAAAATCATACATTTGCATAAAACATCCATTGCATAAACATATAGGCATCATGACATCATATCATCATTTAAGTTGTTTAGAATAATATAGATTGGTTATTCTAGGAATCTTAAGACCATCTCATTTGCATCATGATCATAAACCATCCATATTTCCATCTTGAACCTCTTTATCGTGAGATCAACCCTCAAATCGAATAGTTTCGCTCAATCCCTCAGGGGGGCAATGTACCAGTGTACTTTCCACTGGGGTATTAAAAAAAATTTAAAAAAAAATGAATTTTCATCATGGCAAGTTTATTCTTTGAACTAATGCATCAAGTGCATTGCTTCAAAGAGGGGCAAAATGTAGACATGAAAATTGTCCTGATCAACTAACTTCGATTCTTCTTTAATTCATCCCTTTATTAACTACTTAATTAATCCATCTTAATTCCTCTATTAATCAAATCAATCAAATTTACTTAATCAAATCATAAATCAATCCTAAGGTCCCTCCTTAATTAAATAAACCAATCTTATTTAATTAACTTCTAAAGTTCTTCATTTAATTAAATAAATCAATCTTATTTAATTAAGCCACTAACATCTTTCCCTTTAGCTAAATAAATCAAAACATTTATTTAACTAAGTCTAAATCACTTTTCATCTCCTTTTGATTTATTTTAATCCATAAATCTAAGTCAAAAATTCAAATCCTCTAATCCCTCATTAAATTAATCTATTTTTGATTAATTTAATCTAAGCTCATGTCACATCCTCTAGCTTTTCCCACTTGCAGAAATAAATCATTTAATTCATTTATTAAATCTTCATTTTCCCTCAACAAGGCATCTTTAGAGAATATTCCCTCAAATTTGAATTCAAATCCAAGTGGGATTTGTCCTTCCAACAAGGTATTTATGCCACCTTACAAGTCCTTTTGAATTGAGCCAAGTGGCCATTACTCACTTTGACTCTCCCTCCACCTTGTTATTTCAAAATTTTCAAATTTCAAATATATACATTTATGGGCACATTCATCAAAACTTGCACATCTTTGGCCCATTCACATGGTGACAAGTGGCGTCTTCCTATTGGTTGAGTATTTGTCCCACATTCATCCCTCTTGCCTCTTCTCTCATCAAAATCTTCTATAAATGGAGAGGCTATCCTTCATTCAATCATCCACAATCTTTATGCAAAGTTACTCTCTTCACATTGAGAGCTAATTTTGTCCACTTCATAGCATTTTCAAACAATCTTCATCATTTGGCTTGTCAAGGGTTGGGAAAGGATCACTTTTCACAACAAAGTGACACCAATCCGCTATGGAATAGGTGTGCATTGTGCTTCTCTAAGATTTTTTTGGTTTATGTTGTTATTTCATTTTGCTCATTAAGTATGATGCATTATTTCATATGAGCATTTGTAGATTTTCATGACTTAAACTAACCCCCAGTAATGAGTGTTGGAGTTCAAACAGTGTGCATATTTATTGGTGCTCACATATGGCACTAGAAGGAGGGCTTTGCTTTTGAAACTTCAAATTAGTTGGAAGTAAACAGTCGCCAATTTGCTTTCTTTTTCTTTTCTTTAAATTTTGTTTAGGCACCAACTCATTATTCACCGCATATTGATTTTTTTATTTTTGGTTGATTTGAGTCTTGCATTCTATTACTTTTAAAATGGAATGATCAGGTTATCGAAATGATAAATGAATGATATGACAATGAGATCATGTAATATGGATCATTTATCATGAATATGATAAATGAATGTTTTTTTTTAATGCTATAAATATAACGACAACTCTGTGAGATTTGTATTTAGAAAAGGCATAATTATCTGGTGCTATCCATCTTAGATTTCCATGAATTCATACTTTATAGATTTGTATTTTATAGGAAAACAACCAGCGTATAAAATTTTCTAGTCACTGACATACCTATTACCCAAAAGTAGCTAGATTTAATAAGAGATTTTGTGGTCCACGTCGATGTCAGATAGATACATTCTGCATGATTAACTTCTTGGTTGCAATAAATGTTCTGAGTTTTCATTTGAGATTATTGCTAGACATAAATGAAATTTAATATTTTCTATGAGTAGTGCATGGATTCAATATCCCCAAGGAGGAAGAGGATTTATGCAATGATTCTATTGAATTTAAGCTTAAATCACGAAAATATCTACTCGAGGTCATCCGTCAGATGCTCCTCATTTTGATTTCTTTTTGAAGCATCTTGTCACTGGATAATTCATCAAAGCACTTGAAGCACTCTATCATCAAAACAATCTTATTATGTGGATATGAGAGCACTATCATCATGAGGATCACGATACTGATAGAAATTGCCATAGCAGTCCATGTACATGGATTCTAAAGGAGAGCAACATCAGTGACATGGGTGCGTCTCTGAGCTTTCCAAATCCTTCTTTCTAAAAGTATATATTCACTGGTACATTCTAACATCTTGTGCTCTTCAAGATAGTCTCTGCCATCTCCAAACATAACATTAACTTCATCGCTCAAAGACCTCCCTCATTGCATATGCAGAGTCTATTAAAAGGCTGATTTCTTTTTTGCTATTTATGAATTTTTGGAGCTCACATTTTTCTTTGTTAATAGAGACCCTAGTTTTAGAAAAAATTGGCACAATGCAGTGGAATGAATGTTGATCAAAGGTGCCTAGCATATAAATCTACGATTCCAGAAGTCATAAGGAGGATTATTTATAAGTTCGATGAAAGTGTTTTGAATGGCATTATGGGCGTGACTTTTTCACTAACCAACTACATTAGCTTAAAATTTTATGAAAGCCATTCTATTGGGTAAAATTTTGCATGTTCGAGGCAATAAAATCGCACCACTCACTCAACAGTCATTTGATTTAGTGTAGACGTAGTTGCTAGTTTAAAATGATTATTTCTTGGAAAGCTTGAATGAGTAGATCATATTATTTTTTGACTGGATATTTATGATAATGCTTGTCTGAGGAATTAGTTAATGATTCTGAGATCTACGTTGTCTTTTTCTTATTTTTCTTCCAATTGAAAAAGTCAAATTATAAAATGGACATGAAGCATTTATGAACTTACAAATTATTCCAGACTTGTTGGTCGTAGCCTATAAAGGTGATCTCAAAGGAGATATCTAAAGTCTACCAAAGTATCTTGATGGGGATTTGTTGGCAGTATATGTCAGGTAATGTTTATCTTGTAGATTTCTATTTGACTGCAGATAAAATGTAAGATCTGACATACAACCATTAATAAATGTAGCTGTTATTATTTTGTCATTTTCAACTGGCCAGTTTTACAGTTTTACGAATCAAAATCATTGACTCATTTTAGTGATTCAAACACTCACTACAAATAGTAGAGACAACAAATGTTCTAGATGATTGGACATCAGGGGGTCCATGTTTTCCCACATGTTTTTGATTGACTGGTAGGTATTATATGCAAGGAGGAAAACCCAAATCTCTTTCCTTGAAGCTAATGGGAATTCATTAAATCAGAGAGTGATTAATTACGATATTGATTGCAAGATTCAATCATGTAGTTTTTCCCAAGTTTTAGGTGGAATTTTAGAATATGATACTTGGTGTTTTGATACTCATTTTGATTTTTTTTGTCTCTAAGCTTTCGGTGGGATTGACCCGTACTAATCTTTTCTTTGAAGGAAAATTTTGAATTTTGAGTCTGATTGATCTCTTCAATGCAATGTCGTAATTATATCTTAAAATATGATTTTTAAATACTATAATCATCGTTTGTCTTATTATAAAAACTTTGCATGACAAGTTTTGCATATAGAATCAATGATGATCTTTTTCACACGAGAATCAAGTCCAAGCAAATCTTTGTTGTAAATTGAAATTAGACGTTACTTGTCAAATCCAAAAGGAAAACGAAGGAGGAAGGATTTTAGTTTGTACGAAGAACTCACAACATTGGAGCATAAAAAGTGATATTTGGAAGAATCTGGGAGATAAAGAGAATTGAGCATTAAATTCAGAGTTTATAAAGCACTTTTAAATTCTTTGAGCTTCCATTTTATGCTTTAGTTTTCTGTTTTAAATCAACTCACATCTTTTTGGGCTCTTAAAAAGAACACTTCAATTTCTTGTTACAAAAGGGCTTAAAATGAACTTTAGGAAACAAACTTACTAAAGTTGGTTTTCGTATTTAATAATTGAACAAAGCAATTTTCACATTTCCTTTGGTGCTTAAAAAGAAGTCATTATTGCTTTGTGGGATTAAAAATAACATGTGCTACTTTGTTTTGTAATTTCTTACTCAAACTAACACCATTGAAAAGACGTATGTGCTTCTCTTGCGCCTCATGACAATCTTGAGAATCAAAAGGCTTTTTGGTGGTCTTAGGTTGGGATAAAGTGATTGCCTCCACACTTCATTTTGGAACTAAAATTGAACAAAACATCTTGCAAGTGTGAGTAAACCTATTGTGTGTATTCTCTCTTTGTTTCTCAACAAATATTGATCGAGTTACAGATATGTTTGCTTGATTTTGCTTATCTTAGAGGGCCTACCTTGGGGAAAAATTACTCACCCAAGGGAACAACTCAACCAATAACACTCTAAATCCAAGAGTATTTCTAGCTGGGATATAAAAGTAGGTACTAGAACAAAGGCTAGTATCATGCGGTTGTCTCTGACGAGAAGGGTAGCAATGGTCTCTCTCCTCGATGGGTCAACTCCTACGAACGAAGAGTCTGAATTAAAACCCTTATTATAGAAAGGCCAAAATCCCTATCTATTTGTTGGTGCAAGAACTGTCATTTTAAAGCTACCCCACACTTTTACGGTTTAAATTAGAAATGGAAAGTATGCCATGGGAGATTCATGGGTACTGATGCTTGGTTGCCTTGAAATAAGTGTTGAGCCATGGAGGGGAGCCAGTGGGGTCAAGCATCTAACCATTTGCTAAAAATAAGTGTAGCTGGACTTGTCCAAGTGGGGACTGAACAAATATGGTCTTTCATATCCATAGGATTGTGCTTTTTCTTTGTTACAAAACACTTTTCTTGTTCAAAAACATCTAGAAACAAACATTTAACATTGTCATAAAAAATTCAAACCCTTTAGGAAGTAAATAAAATTGACCAAATTCATATGTTATTGCTTGCCCTTGAGATTTTATCCTTAGAGGTTTCTAAACACTTGGATTTATATCTCAATTTTCTTACTAAAGTTAACAGTAGGTAACCCTTGCCTTGATTTCATCAAATCTCCACATGATATACCTTGTGGAATGAGAAGAAGTTAAGACATTGGACATCTAGTTTGAAAACCTAATCAAGAAGTGTTTGTGGTAAAAAAAAGTCATTAAGAAAAGAATAAGTACAATTGGACCCCAAACATGTGTCTCAAATGATTTCACACAAGATCAAGATCAAGAAACCAAAGGTAGAATCTCTTAGTCCGAAAGATCACCAAAAGCGTCTCTCAACGCTATATGAATTCAGACGAAGAATGCTTTTTAACTTTTATAGAAAAGCTTCAAGAAACAATGCTAGTTTGTACTCGTTCTATTACTGTCAAAACCCGAATCTTTTTAGGGAGTTTGAACATCTTGTTTAGAGAAAAGCTTGCTCTTCAAAACTGAGGTCTAGTAAGAAAGTGTCTTTTTAGGTAAACCTAGGATCAAAATCAAACCTTCATCCATCTTTGAACATCAAAACCAAAATCATCTCATCATCAACTCTTTGAAAATCTTGGAAAAATATTTCATGTTAAAACTTTGGGAAAATCATTTGAAACCAATCCAAACTCATCTTGTTTGATTAGATGTGTGTAGATGTATCCTTCTCCACATATTTAGTCAAATTATCAAATCTTGTGAACAAATTCATCCCTTGATAAACATCTAGCATCTTGGGATTTAGGAGTTCATTATCCAAAATCAAAAATCATCTTGTTTGGATAGGCGTGTTTAGATGAAACCTTCATCCCACACTTAGACAAATAAACATCTTTTTGAACAAAATCTACTCTAGGACAACATCCAACCTCTTAGAGTTTATGAGTTCACCGTCAAAATCCAAATCCAAAATCAAAATCAATCTCAAAGAAAACATCAAAATCAAGTCCTAAAGTTTAACATACCCTTCAAGATTTTCTCAAGAGTTCCAATCATCCATCAAACATCCATCTTACATCCATATCATTATCATCCTTTTATCTTTAAATCATCCTAAAAAATTATCTTTTTGTACCTAAAGATATATCATTCTAAAGAATTAGAGATTCATCTCCCACATTCTTGAAAATTGATCCCTATTTTATGGTGCAAACTAGATCTCAACACAAGAGGAACATGGAAGCCAACAAAGAAACATCTACTTTGAGTGACTTGAGTGAGACCGCTCTTGAAATGAATCCCATTTGGTCTGGCAGTCTCACAATTAACCTTCCTCCATTTTCTCAAGACCATCAAGAGGAAGGTGTCCAAGTGGAGGATATTACCAATAATCCCTTTGGAATGTCACATGAGGAAATTACTTAAATAGCTCAAAATCCAGAGAATCATATGATTATCAACATCACAATGAGAATCAACCCCTCACTATACATGCTCAAATTAGCAAAAAAAGGGGCTACACTCCCCTCCGATTTCGATGTGAGCGCTATTGTGGAACCATCTTTTGGGATCATGCCTCCAATCTCATCTACCATCCCCATTTCATATACCCCTCCATTTCAAAACATCACTCAAAACATCCTAAAACTCACATCATCTATTGCTCCAACTCAACCCATTGTAAACAAGGGAAGCACATTTCTCAATACACTACAAACACTCCCCCTTGTAAATAATCAAGATTTGGACACAAAAACCATCTTAGGGAAAATTGTACCCCAAAATCCATCACAACCATATGTCCCTCTCACCTTTCATGATCCAAATGACCCATCATCATCATCATTTCGTGCAACACCCTAGAACTCTCTCCCCATAACCTCGCAAGGAGAAGGAGATATATTTGGACCAGGGGGCATCTTTGACACTACATCTTCATCACTTCCACAAGGGAGTATGCCACTCACATTTCCATGAATCCCACCATTTCCATCAATATCCACATCACCTCTTGGCTTAGGGCTTCCTCCTTTACCAAATATCAATTAACAAAATCAAATCAACCGTTCGATCATTAATCAAAACATCGCACAAAATCCTTCCATCTTGTCATCGATATCACAACAACAGATGACAACCATCCTGATAATGCAAAACACCACCATCACATCATCAACCACCCCCCTAACATCTCAAAACATGTTATCTCAAGGACCGAACACATTGATCGCACCATCTACCACTCAAACCCCAATCATCAACATGACGATGTCTCTCATCGCCACAAAAAACACCATTCCAAATCCACCTCCACCACTACCGCCACCAAACTTGAACACATCAAACCAATATATTATTGTGTTGCAAGTAGCTCAACAAGATTCCTATCAAAAGGAACTCCAACAAGTACAAAAACAACAAGTTACGCAACTAGTTGCTTAGCAAGCCGCTCAAATTGTGCAAGCTGCTTAAGCTGCCCAAGATGCATTACAAGCACAACAAGTGCAACAACCACAATGGGCTACTCAAGCCCAAATATTTTTTCAACAACAACAACAAGCTGCACAGGTACAAGCACAAGCACAAGCTCAAGTTGTACAAGCTCAAGCTCAAGCTCAAGCTTAGGCTCAAGCTCAGGCCCAAGCTCAAGCTCAAGCTTAGGCTCAAGCTCAGGCCCAAGCTCAAGCTCAAGCTTAGGCTCAAGTTTAGGCCCAAGCTCAAGAACACGCTCAAGCCAAATACCAATATCAACCATAACAAGCACAAGCAAAAGTGCAGTATCTTGCACAACAACAAGTAGTGCAACAACAAGCATATTAACAAGTGTTGAAGCAATATCAAGAACAACAGGAAGTATCCCAATTAGCCACCCAAAACAAGCATTTTTGGTGCAACAACAAGCACAATAGCAAGTTGAGAAATAGGCACTAATAGCACAACAACAAAATGAACAACAACAAGCATTATTGGTACAACAACAATTGTAAGCATACTTGGCTCAACAGAATATGCAAACATCATCCATAAACATACCAACTGATCCACCCATCCCACCAACAATTGAACCACCTAAAAACACTTTCATTCCACCCCTTGATCCACAAATTGATGTGATGACAAAAATCAAGTTGCTCTCACAACAAGTGCTTGATCTTTAGTCAGGGAAAACCATGAAAACACCTAGCAACTTGTGCCCTTATCCATTCGATAGGATCCTTGTAATAAAACCATTCCTGAAGGGATTTGAGATACCGAAGTTTGAAAAATATCATGAGATAGGAAACCTTGAAGATCACATCAGGGAATTCTAGGTTCATTGAATGGAAGTCGCATATGACAATACCTATCTGATGCGGCTGTTTCCTAGAAGTTTGGTTGGCCACACCATGGAATGGTTCTCTCACTTCCTCTTGGCATCAAGACATTCTACGAAATAGTAGACACATTCATTAACAATTATGCATTCAATATCAAAATGGATGTCAGTATAGAGGAATTATTGGCTTTGAAACAAGGAAAGAATGAATCATTTGCTTCATTCCTACAATGATGGTGATCCAAGGCCAATCAGAGCAAATGGGTCATGTCGGAAGAACAACAAGTGTGCACTATCATCTCCAACCTCGATGATGCCTTGGCTTTCCATCTCAAAGTCCAAGGTATCACCACGTACGACTAGTTGATTTCCAAGGCACTTAGCATCAAATGAGCCCTTTTGACACAACCTGGAGGATCAACTACATATCCCAAACAATAGAACAATCACCCATCCACCAGTTACAATGAAAAACCTCGCACATGGGAAAGAAACAAAAATGTTACCAACGATGGTGTCAACGATGCCAAATTTTTCATCAATTCCCTTCGACAAAACACACCCACACAACAACAAAAAATCCAAAACAATCATCAAGCTAACACAACAACACAGTAGCCAAACAATCAAACGATCAACAATGTCAACATTCAAAGGGGACTGCCCTAGTGAAACAAGAATTCCACCAAGTGGAAGTAAACCACCCTTGGGGAACCACTCGAGGTCATCATGAAGAAACTAATAAACGAAAACCTCATCAAGGCTCCCACCTATGAGAATTACTAGGAACCAGATGTGAAACCTCCTTGGTACAATGAAAATTAGCTCTGTGACTTCCACAAAATCAAAGGGTACACCAATAAAAATTTCATGAGGTTAAAGAACCTACTCCAATACCTCATTGATCAAAGAATCATAAATGTGGAACAACCAACAGGAAATAAAAATTTCAAAATATACATGAATGTGATGCCTAACCATAACAAAGGGAATAATAACACTGATGAGGGGAAAGGTACTTTCAAGAACGTGAATCATGTGTATGACCATATTGTCACATCCCTGGATGAATACTATGCTACCATCACTATCAAAGGAGCCCATGCCAATTGTGGAGTCACCACAAGAGGCAGAAAAATTTCCATGGTGGGGTCATGTCAGCCAAATAGAGCACCTGCATCCAACCCAAGGTCTGTTCCCAATGGTTTCAATGTCCTTGATCAGCTAAAAAGAATCCCAGCACAAATCTCCATCATGGAGTTATTAAAAATTTCATCTGCCCACAAGAAAATCCTTGAGGAAGCATTGGCTTCATCCACTATCCTTGCGGATCTTGATGCGAAAAAATTCCAAGCTATGGTTAGAAACATCATCACTCCAAACCTCCTTACATTCTCTAATCAGGACTTTCACGCTCAACCATCTTACAACTATGCACTCCATTTAGAGGTCCTAGTGCATAAAAATAAATTCAAGCGAGTCTTGGTGGATGGAGGTGTAGGTTTGAATATTTGTTCCCTCAAGCTCATTAAGAACCTAAAAATCTCAGAGGATTCCATCGAAAAAGGAAAAGGTATTACAATCAGAGCATATGGTGATCAAGAAAGAGTGTCCCAAGGTACAATCCAAATCCCTATTCAAGTAGGGCCAGCTATCATGGAAACAGCCTATTAGGTCCTAGACCTCGACTTTCCTTATAACATTCTCCTCATACGTCCATGGGTCCATGCAATGAAAGCAGTTGCATAAACCTTCCATCAATGTGCCAAATTCACTTATGAAGGACAAGAGGTCACCATCCATGGAGATCTTGAACCATTCTCCTATTGCAAGAACCTAAAGGCCAAATACTACAAAATACCTCAAGTGCCTAAAAGTGATGAGGGTCCATCGACACCATACATTGATCTATCCACTCTCACTTCCATTTCTGTGATAGAGAAACTCACCAGTCCCTCCATCTCCACCATATCTGATATCAAAGAGATCATCCAGGATAATGGTTGTGGAAACTATACGATTCCCAAAAATGCTTTTTTGGTAGGAGAGTTACCACAATCTCCTAGATCACGAGGACGTCTGCAATCAAATGAAGCCTCCACATCCCAAACATCCCCTGAAGAATATCCCAACTTTAGAGGTTGGGGAGATCTTGGCCGAGAAGTCATAGAGGAGGACCCATCCTATCTCTTATACCAACACATTATACTGGTAGCCAATCTACTAATGGATGATAGCAGCAAAGGTTTGCAAATGATGCTCACAATGGGCTATGATAGAAACCAGAAACTAGGACAAAATGACAATGGGCTTCTAATACCCATCATTTTGGAGACACGAATGAGAAATCTTGGCCTTGGATGTACCCCTCTAAGTATAACCATACGTGGCCGAAGTCCTCTAGTTAGAAAGGTCAATAATCCTCCTCAGCAATCAACAGCCAAACTTCGCTTACCCGTATCTACAGGTCAAGTCATAGACAACTTCACATTTGACATAATTGATATCTGTAGTAGTAGTGATGACGAGGATCCCATAACCAACCTACCCATGCTCTTCGAGGACACCACCCCTCTCATGATTATCACCCTATCTTATGAGTTTGAAAATCAAAACCATGAAATCCGTCTATTCTACCCGCAACTCATCGATTATGACCAATGAGGACTGCCAATTCTTGACACATTCTAAAGTGATGAGGCACTTTCAGAATTCATGGGACTATGGGATAATATTCTATGTGGGGATCAAAAAGTAGGATTCATCATCGAGTTGGATACACATGCATACTATGGGGAAACTATTGAATCCCTTAGTCGCAAAAGCGAAAAATTGAGAATAATCTTTAGGTCCTTGAGTGAAAACCACACTATGGCACTCTTTGACCCAAAAATAGTAAAAAGAAAGGACGTATCCAATGGTAAAAACCTCTCTGAAGTGCCCGAGGATGGGGGATTCAATCTTCCTTTCAGAGCTCTTCATCAGGAAAAATTAGCGATCCTAGTAAAAAAAATGCAATCTAGTTAATCTAGGAATAGAGGAGACCCTACACATCACATTCTATGCAGAGTCATTACTATTAGAGGAACAAGAGCTCCTAGCATCTTTCTTGAGAGAAAGACAAGTTAATTTTGCATGGAGCTATGTAGACATTCCTAGGCTTGATCCAGAAATTGTAGTTCATCACCTAACAATATACTCTAAAGCAAAGCTCGTTAGACAAAAGCTCAGGAAAATGCACCCTCAGATCACCCTGCTAGTCAAAATGGAATTAAAGAAGCTACTCGATGCAGGATTCATTCGACCAATTGACTATCCAAAATGGGTGTTAAATTTGGTTCCTGTTTCAAAACCTGATGGGGGCATCAGAATCTGCATAGACTTTAGGGACTTAAACAAAGCATTCCCAAAGGATGATTTCCCATTGCCCAATAATAACATGATTGTTGACATGACAGGGGGACACAAAATTCTTTCCTGAAGGATGGTTTCTCAGGATACAACCAGATAATGATTGCTAAAGAAGACCAACACAAAATTACCTTCGCTTGTCCATAGGGGAACTACTATTGGAATATGATGCCATTCGGCTTGAAGAATGTAGGAGAAACATACCACATAGCCATGATGTTAATCTTCCATGATATGATCCACTAATTTGGTTGACAATTCATAACAGCCGAGTGAATAAAATCCACTCCATTCTGCAAGATGACCTATTTATCCATGGCACAAGGATCTTTCTTTGGTATAATCTCTGAACAAAAAGGTCAAAGCATTTTAGGAAATGCTGTCAGTACGGTACCATAAACAGGAAATGATCCATATTCAGTGCGGTTCAATTATAAGGCTATTTCATTTTTCAGCCACAGTTTCTTGTGTAAGACTCTGATTTAAACTGTGCATTTTCAAGATATAAAATGTGAATACTGGTATAGAACTTATCCACTCCAAATGATACAAACTTTATCCAGCTTTTCCAATTTGCAGTTTAGTGGTTGTGCCCAAACTCACCAAATCCATTTTAGAATGAACAATATCGCGGTGCATTCCTAGCAAAGCATTAAAGTTAAACACAAGTAGATCAAGAGTATACTTGGGTTGTGCAAGAGTAATCCCTAAGCTGTGGGTGAAATCTCGATTCCAAGGAAGTAGTGTAATAAACCCAAGTCTATCATGTCAAATCTATCCTGAAGTGATTTCTTCACTGCTACAATGGAAATGAAGTACTCCTAGTAATTAAAAAGATCATAACATATAGAACTAGTATCAAAAGTGAATCATCCTACAATAGTAGATACACATTAGGATCAGAATGACATCTAGAGAAACCTGAAGATAGGAGGTAGGAGTCCATCTTGGCATACCAAGCTCTAGGAGCTTGTTTAAGGCCATAAAGAGATTTCCTAAGTTTATAAACAAAGGATGAATCCAGAACAAACACCATCACGATCATTAAAATGATTGTTTATCTCCATGTTATCTCCATCATAGAGATAATCAACAAGCACATGAACACATGAATTGCATAATGTTGACCTGTATAGATAGATAGATAAGGGTCTCCTTATAAAGGAGAAATATCCAACCATGAGCAAAATATCCCAAAATATCACCAGGGAAAAATACCAAGAGATATTTAACCAGCACAATAAATGCCATGAGATATTTAACCTGCACAATAAATGCCATGACTAAGTAGGCTTAAGTCAACATGAGGATAGACAAGTATTGAATGAAAACACTAACACCCCCTTAAGCATGACTTAGGTGGGCATGGATAAAATGGGTCCCGGCTACTAGCCTGGCGAGGTACCCATGTACAAGGCAATCTCTCTAAAAAATAGAGTAAGATAGAAAATCCAGTGGGAAAAAAACTATCCTCAGAAAAAGAGAGAGAAGTGGAGAAGACTAGAAAGCATCCCCCAAGGATGATTATGACGTTGATATAGACCGCACGCCAAGAAGAGCTCATAGATGAATGAACTTGCTCTCAATGAAGGGTTTAGTGAAGATGTCAGCAACCTGCTCTAAAGACTGGAAAAAGGCTAAGTCGATGATCTGACCATTAATCAACTCTCGAATGTAATGCATATGAATCTCTATGTGTTTGGTTCGTTGATGTTGAACCAGATTCCTGCATATCTGAATAGTACTTTGGTTGTTATAATAGATGACAATAGGTTTCCTGAAAACAAGCACAAATAATGCATAAGCTCCTCCTCATTGTATTGTATAGTTAAGGGTCTCCCTTTATAAAGGAGAAATATCCAAGAAATGAGAAATATCATAGTATGAGGAAAATATCTAGAAAATACTTTAGCAAATATCTAAAGAAGGAAAATATCGTGAGATATTTAACCCCAAGACAATAAATCTTTACGACTAAGCAGTTTAAGTCAACATGGAGATAAAAAGCATTAAAGTTAAAACACTAACATTCTAGGCACAAACATCCTTATGACATGTCATGTCTAGGATGGAAGCTAAATATAAAACCACTCAAACATTCGAAATATGGTTCTACATACGTTAACAATGAAAAATGAAAGCTTAAATGGTAGAATAAATATTTACATTGAAAATGATAAGAAATTCTAACTATTAAAATGAGAAAACAAATAAAAATATGGGTATGAAAAATTAAAACCAAACTATTATTGTCCTTCTTTAATGAAGAATCTGTACACAATCAAAGAAAAGAAAAATGTTTTTCATTTGGTTGTTTAGGGGTTTTCCTTAGTCAAACCCCAATTTTGCTATTCCTGCTATGACAACAACCAATATTTTGATAGATATTGAAAAAAATACAAGACAGAATAGATTTTGTAACATGAAAATGTTGTAAATAAATATGCAAATAGTTTAATGACAAAAAACTATATTTTATTGTGTAGGTTAGATATCTCCTGATATTTTTCCTTGCTAGATATTTGCTAGATATTTTCTAGATATTTTCCTCATACTAAGATATTTCTCATTCTTTGATATTTCTCCTTTATAAGGAGACCCTTGACTATCTAATACAATGAGGAGGAGCTTATGCATTATCTGTGTTTGTTTTCTATCTTTGTGATCTCCAGGTTCTTTCACTAAGTGTTACTGTTTGAGGCTAGGACCTTCTACAAGTAATATAATCATCTTCATAATCTATACTTTATATTCTTTATCAATTTTAGTTGTAATATTTAGTGTGCAAACATATATTTTCGCCAGTTTATTATAGCTATATATATATGTATCTGTATACATATACATGTATATATATACATATATCTACATATACATATACATATACATATACATATACATATACATATACATATACATAGACTTTATCTTTCAACTTCATGTACTACCATGACTCTTCAAAATCATGAGAGATAATTATTTAGGGGCTAAAAATTGCCTGACGACTCGTGCTGAAGTAGACATATATGTGGTATGTAATGCACATAATCATGTGGTCAGGTAAATAAATTTCCCCCCACCTTCCTAGCATTAAACCTTTAAATATGTCCTTTATAATGAACAACAATGTAGGGTGCCCTGATATGTATTATAGACTGTATCTTTTTGTTCGGTACTATCATTTTCATATTTGTTTAGATTGTTGTTCAACTAGTCAAAGAGACAAGTTTCTTCTTCCTTTATATTATTATCATGTGAAAAATATTAGGTAAACACATCAAAGTGCTCTTACCCTACAGAGTATGCAATGAGAAGTGTTATAAAATTCTTGATATTTGCTATGAATTTTATAACACTTCTTACTGCATTCTACGAGGGAAAAAATGATCCTCCATTTCTTTATCTTGGAAAACTTAGATGCAATATGTGTTAATCAATTTTCCTTTCCCCTGGCATTTTGTATGTTCAATAATGGGTTTCAGTTGGCATCGAGGGTCATTCTGCATTTTGTTGTGTTTTACAATCATTTCTCTATATGGAATCAAGAGTTTCATTGTAATGATTTTCTTTAAAGACATTTAAATTTTATACTTTGATGGAAACTATCAAGTTCTAAATTAGTTGAAGATAAATGTGTTTTCCAATGCTATCCCCGTGAATCACAACACATCAACGCTCCAAAACCATTTTTCCAAACCTGAGTGAGGGGAATGTGTTAAAATTGTGATACAAATTTACTCTCTAGGATATAAATGCACATACTTGAAATTATATCTAGTCAAAGCAGAGCCATATTATATATCTACAATGTTAGAAGCACTAGATTAAAGTTTGGTCAAGGATCAGCATGTTGAGTCTAGTTTGGGTGATTATTATTTCCCTAAAATTTATTTGCATGCATTATAGGGATCTCCACATCTTAAACTATAAAGGTGTTAGGTTATTTGAAGAAGCATCACAAACCATCCTCATTGACTAGTATCACTAAAAACTTCATTGGCCCTCAAGTGACCAAGCAAGCAAATTTTTATTAGTGTCCATGCAACACCTTTGAGCTGATGATTGCTAATGGAAAAAAATTGGCATGCAAAGAAAAATATTAGAATGCCAAGGTTTCCATGGGGTATTATACAAGCTACAATCTAATATGTTTTATCTTCCATTAGGCACTTGCAACATAGTCTTGGATAGTCAATTACTATATACATTGTAACCTAACATGTGGGATTTCTTTGAAATGTGGATGCAATCCAATGCATACATGCACAATACACCT
The DNA here is from genome assembly GCA_007258455.2 of Sequoia sempervirens. Taxonomy (NCBI): domain Eukaryota; kingdom Viridiplantae; phylum Streptophyta; class Pinopsida; order Cupressales; family Cupressaceae; genus Sequoia; species Sequoia sempervirens. The sequence goes on from VDFB02365275.1 coordinate 99,994, forward strand.
TAAATGGCATGCCAATGGGAGTCACCCAAATTATTAATTCACATTACATTAAGAAGGTTAATTAAAAAAAGAGGGGGGCCCACTAGGACATGGCCAACTTTGTGTTATGCAAATAATCCTAATGATGGACTCAACAAAGCATAAGATTCACAATTACTCCTTGACAAGCATTCTCAAGTTTCTATTGCACCTAAAGTTGTCACTTCAATTCTTCCACCAATTAATTTTTGGCATTATCTAGTTGTTGCCAATTTTGACTATATTATGAAAATACATCTTTGTAGATGTTATTGAAGGCTTGTGTAAATTGAGTGGTAAGTCAATTAATTCTATGGTCCCTAATCATCTCTCTAAGTATGTCCATTTCTATTTGTTGACCCATCCTTATTAAGCCTCTACGATTATCCAAACCCTGAGCCTTGACCAAGTTTCCACCTCCATGGTTTGCTCACTTCTATTTTAAGTGAGTGTGATCCCACCTTCCTTAAATTTTTTTGTAAAGAACTATTAAAACCATAAGGAATGCAACTAACAATAAGCTTGATGCATCATCCAGAAATTGAATGTTAGACAAAGATATTCACTAAATGACTAGACTTTTTTATGTTGCTTTACTTCATAACAAACTACTCACTCGACAAGTGGCTAGCTCTTGTGGAATCACACTACAACACTTCTTACCATCCTTCCACAAAGATGTTGCCATAAGAAGTTTTTATGGTCAAATACTATCATCTATTGCATCCTACACTCATTATTGTTTTGGTCTAAAGAAGAGGGTTGCAACCAAAAGATGCAAATTGGAAACCTTTCCACCAACTCCTACGACAGTTTACTTAACTCAAATTTTGTGGACGAGGCTTTCCAAAGGTGTACGACATGTAGAAACCACCCTTATGTCCCAACCTTCCATTATTAAGACTCTTATGCCATAACTCTATTTTCATATTATCAACATTATACTAATTATAATTTAATTATTTAATTAATATTACATTATGTAGATTTATCCAACATACATCATATAAAGAGTTTATATTAGGTAAGCGTGTGGAATTATCTCACATGGGTTCTAAATTTGCTATTAGATAATAACATCAAATAAGATTATACACTACCTTAAATATTACCAAGTCAAACTACTTTTCAAAATGTTTTGGATGAGGAAAGTTAAAAGTGTATTAGTAAAACTAATTTGGTTGACAATTCATAACAGCCGAGTGAATAAAATCCACTCCATTCTGCAAGATGACCTATTTATCCATGGCACAAGGATCTTTCTTTGGTATAATCTCTGAACAAAAAGGTCAAAGCATTTTAGGAAATGCTGTCAGTACGGTACCATAAACAGGAAATGATCCATATTCAGTGCGGTTCAATTATAAGGCTATTTCATTTTTCAGCCACAGTTTCCTGTATAAGACTCTGATTTAAACTGTGCATTTTCAAGATATAAAATGTGAATACTGGTATAGAACTTATCCACTCCAAATGATACAAACTTTATCCAGCTTTTCCAATTTGCAGTTTAGTGGTTGTGCCCAAACTCACCAAATCCATTTTAGAATGGAACAATATCGTGTGCAGATTCCTAGCAAAGCATTAAAGTTAAACACAAGTAGATCAAGAGTATACTTGGGTTGTGCAAGAGTAATCCCTGAAGCTGGCTGTGAAATCTCGATTCCAAGGAAGTAGTGCAATAAACCCAAGTCTATCATGTCAAATCTATCCTGAAGTGATTTCTTCACTGCTACAATGGCAAATGAAGTACTCCTAGTAATTAAAAGATCATAACATCTAGAACTAGTATCAAAAGTGAATCATCCTACAATAGTAGATACACATTAGGATCAGAATGACATCTAGAGAAACCTGAAGATAGGAGGTAGGAGTCCATCTTGGCATACCAAGCTCTAGGAGCTTGTTTAAGGCCATAAAGAGATTTCCTAAGTTTATAAACAAAGGATGAATCCTGAACAAACACCATCACGATCATTAAAATGATTGTTTATCTCCATGTTATCTCCATCATAGAGATAATCAACAAGCACATGAACACATGAATTGCATAATGTTGACCTGTATAGATAGATAGATAAGGGTCTCCTGATAAAGGAGAAATATCCAACCATGAGCAAAATATCCCAAAATATCACCAGGGAAAAATACCAAGAGATATTTAACCAGCACAATAAATGCCATGAGATATTTAACCTGCACAATAAATGCCATAACTAAGTAGGCTTAAGTCAACATGAGGATAGACAAGTATTGAATGAAAACACTAACACCCCCTTAAGCATGACTTAGGTGGGCATGGATAAAATGGGTCCCGGCTACTAGCCTGGCGAGGTACCCATGTACAAGGCAATCTCTCTAAAAAATAGAGTAAGATAGAAAATCCAGTGGGAAAAAAACTATCCTCAGAAAAAGAGAGAGAAGTGGAGAAGACTAGAAAGCATCCCCCAAGGATGATTATGACGTTGATATAGACCGCACGCCAAGAAGAGCTCATAGATGAATGAACTTGCTCTCAATGAAGGGTTTAGTGAAGATGTCAGCAACCTGCTCTAAAGACTGGAAAAAGGCTAAGTCGATGATCTGACCATTAATCAACTCTCGAATGTAATGCATATGAATCTCTATGTGTTTGGTTCGTTGATGTTGAACCAGATTCCTGCATATCTGAATAGTACTTTGGTTGTTATAATAGATGACAATAGGTTTCCTGAAAACAAGCACAAATAATGCATAAGCTCCTCCTCATTGTATTGTATAGTTAAGGGTCTCCTTATAAAGGAGAAATATCCAAGAATGAGAAATATCATAGTATGAGGAAAATATCTAGAAAATACTTTAGCAAATATCTAGCAAGGAAAAATATCAGGAGATATTTAACCTGCACAATAAATTCCATGACTAAGTAGGCTTAAGTCAACATGGAGATAAAAAGCATTAAAGTTAAACACTAACACTTAGCACAAACATCCTTATGACATGTTGTTGTCTAGGATGGAAGCAATATAAAAACCACTAAACATCTGAAATATGGTTCTACATACAGAACAATGAAAAATGAAAGCTTAAATGGTAGAATAAATATTTACATTGAAAATGATAAGAAATTCTAACTATTAAAATGAGAAAACAAATAAAAATATGGGTATGAAAAATTAAAACCAAACTATTATTGTCCTTCTTTAATGAAGAATCTGTACACAATCAAAGAAAAGAAAAATGTTTTTCATTTGGTTGTTTAGGGGTTTTCCTTAGTCAAACCCCAATTTTGCTATTCCTGCTATGACAACAACCAATATTTTGATAGATATTGAAAAAAATACAAGACAGAATAGATTTTGTAACATGAAAATGTTGTAAATAAATATGCAAATAGTTTAATGACAAAAAACTATATTTTATTGTGTAGGTTAGATATCTCCTGATATTTTTCCTTGCTAGATATTTGCTAGATATTTTCTAGATATTTTCCTCATACTAAGATATTTCTCATTCTTTGATATTTCTCCTTTATAAGGAGACCCTTGACTATCTAATACAATGAGGAGGAGCTTATGCATTATCTGTGTTTGTTTTCTATCTTTGTGATCTCCAGGTTCTTTCACTAAGTGTTACTGTTTGAGGCTAGGACCTTCTACAAGTAATATAATCATCTTCATAATCTATACTTTATATTCTTTATCAATTTTAGTTGTAATATTTAGTGTGCAAACATATATTTTCGCCAGTTTATTATAGCTATATATATATGTATCTGTATACATATACATGTATATATATACATATATCTACATATACATATACATATACATATACATATACATATACATATACATATACATAGACTTTATCTTTCAACTTCATGTACTACCATGACTCTTCAAAATCATGAGAGATAATTATTTAGGGGCTAAAAATTGCCTGACGACTCGTGCTGAAGTAGACATATATGTGGTATGTAATGCACATAATCATGTGGTCAGGTAAATAAATTTCCCCCCACCTTCCTAGCATTAAACCTTTAAATATGTCCTTTATAATGAACAACAATGTAGGGTGCCCTGATATGTATTATAGACTGTATCTTTTTGTTCGGTACTATCATTTTCATATTTGTTTAGATTGTTGTTCAACTAGTCAAAGAGACAAGTTTCTTCTTCCTTTATATTATTATCATGTGAAAAATATTAGGTAAACACATCAAAGTGCTCTTACCCTACAGAGTATGCAATGAGAAGTGTTATAAAATTCTTGATATTTGCTATGAATTTTATAACACTTCTTACTGCATTTTACGAGGGAAAAAATGATCCTCCATTTCTTTATCTTGGAAAACTTAGATGCAATATGTGTTAATCGATTTTCCTTTCCCCTGGCATTTTGTATGTTCAATAATGGGTTTCAGTTGGCATCGAGGGTCATTCTGCATTTTGTTGTGTTTTACAATCATTTCTCTATATGGAATCAAGAGTTTCATTGTAATGATTTTCTTTAAAGACATTTAAATTTTATACTTTGATGGAAACTATCAAGTTCTAAATTAGTTGAAGATAAATGTGTTTTCCAATGCTATCCCCGTGAATCACAACACATCAACGCTCCAAAACCATTTTTCCAAACCTGAGTGAGGGGAATGTGTTAAAATTGTGATACAAATTTACTCTCTAGGATATAAATGCACATACTTGAAATTATATCTAGTCAAAGCAGAGCCATATTATATATCTACAATGTTAGAAGCACTAGATTAAAGTTTGGTCAAGGATCAGCATGTTGAGTCTAGTTTGGGTGATTATTATTTCCCTAAAATTTATTTGCATGCATTATAGGGATCTCCACATCTTGAACTATAAAGGTGTTAGGTTATTTGAAGAAGCATCACAAACCATCCTCATTGACTAGTATCACTAAAAACTTCATTGGCCCTCAAGTGACCAAGCAAGCAAATTTTTATTAGTGTCCATGCAACACCTTTGAGCTGATGATTGCTAATGGAAAAAAATTGGCATGCAAAGAAAAATATTAGAATGCCAAGGTTTCCATGGGGTATTATACAAGCTACAATCTAATATGTTTTATCTTCCATTAGGCACTTGCAACATAGTCTTGGATAGTCAATTACTATATACATTGTAACCTAACATGTGGGATTTCTTTGAAATGTGGATGCAATCCAATGCATACATGCACAATACACCTTAAATGGCATGCCAATGGGAGTCACCCAAATTATTAATTCACATTACATTAAGAAGGTTAATTAAAAAAAGAGGGGGGCCCACTAGGACATGGCCAACTTTGTGTTATGCAAATAATCCTAATGATGGACTCAACAAAGCATAAGATTCACAATTACTCCTTGACAAGCATTCTCAAGTTTCTATTGCACCTAAAGTTGTCACTTCAATTCTTCCACCAATTAATTTTTGGCATTATCTAGTTGTTGCCAATTTTGACTATATTATGAAAATACATCTTTGTAGATGTTATTGAAGGCTTGTGTAAATTGAGTGGTAAGTCAATTAATTCTATGGTCCCTAATCATCTCTCTAAGTATGTCCATTTCTATTTGTTGACCCATCCTTATTAAGCCTCTACGATTATCCAAACCCTGAGCCTTGACCAAGTTTCCACCTCCATGGTTTGCTCACTTCTATTTTAAGTGAGTGTGATCCCACCTTCCTTAAATTTTTTTGTAAAGAACTATTAAAACCATAAGGAATGCAACTAACAATAAGCTTGATGCATCATCCAGAAATTGAATGTTAGACAAAGATATTCACTAAATGACTAGACTTTTTTATGTTGCTTTACTTCATAACAAACTACTCACTCGACAAGTGGCTAGCTCTTGTGGAATCACACTACAACACTTTTACCATCCTTCCACAAAGATGTTGCCATAAGAAGTTTTTATGGTCAAATACTATCATCTATTGCATCCTACACTCATTATTGTTTTGGTCTAAAGAAGAGGGTTGCAACCAAAAGATGCAAATTGGAAACCTTTCCACCAACTCCTACGACAGTTTACTTAACTCAAATTTTGTGGACGAGGCTTTCCAAAGGTGTACGACATGTAGAAACCACCCTTATGTCCCAACCTTCCATTATTAAGACTCTTATGCCATAACTCTATTTTCATATTATCAACATTATACTAATTATAATTTAATTATTTAATTAATATTACATTATGTAGATTTATCCAACATACATCATATAAAGAGTTTATATTAGGTAAGCGTGTGGAATTATCTCACATGGGTTCTAAATTTGCTATTAGATAATAACATCAAATAAGATTATACACTACCTTAAATATTACCAAGTCAAACTACTTTTCAAAATGTTTTGGATGAGGAAAGTTAAAAGTGTATTAGTAAAACTAATTTGGTTGACAATTCATAACAGCCGAGTGAATAAAATCCACTCCATTCTGCAAGATGACCTATTTATCCATGGCACAAGGATCTTTCTTTGGTATAATCTCTGAACAAAAAGGTCAAAGCATTTTAGGAAATGCTGTCAGTACGGTACCATAAACAGGAAATGATCCATATTCAGTGCGGTTCAATTATAAGGCTATTTCATTTTTCAGCCACAGTTTCCTGTATAAGACTCTGATTTAAACTGTGCATTTTCAAGATATAAAATGTGAATACTGGTATAGAACTTATCCACTCCAAATGATACAAACTTTATCCAGCTTTTCCAATTTGCAGTTTAGTGGTTGTGCCCAAACTCACCAAATCCATTTTAGAATGGAACAATATCGTGTGCAGATTCCTAGCAAAGCATTAAAGTTAAACACAAGTAGATCAAGAGTATACTTGGGTTGTGCAAGAGTAATCCCTGAAGCTGGCTGTGAAATCTCGATTCCAAGGAAGTAGTGCAATAAACCCAAGTCTATCATGTCAAATCTATCCTGAAGTGATTTCTTCACTGCTACAATGGCAAATGAAGTACTCCTAGTAATTAAAAGATCATAACATCTAGAACTAGTATCAAAAGTGAATCATCCTACAATAGTAGATACACATTAGGATCAGAATGACATCTAGAGAAACCTGAAGATAGGAGGTAGGAGTCCATCTTGGCATACCAAGCTCTAGGAGCTTGTTTAAGGCCATAAAGAGATTTCCTAAGTTTATAAACAAAGGATGAATCCTGAACAAACACCATCACGATCATTAAAATGATTGTTTATCTCCATGTTATCTCCATCATAGAGATACTCAACAAGCACATGAACACATGAATTGCATAATGTTGACCTGTATAGATAGATAGATAAGGGTCTCCTTATAAAGGATAAATATCCAACCATGAGCAAAATATCCCAAAATATCACCAGGGAAAAATACCAAGAGATATTTAACCAGCACAATAAATGCCATGAGATATTTAACCTGCACAATAAATGCCATGACTAAGTAGGCTTAAGTCAACATGAGGATAGACAAGTATTGAATGAAAACACTAACACCCCCTTAAGCATGACTTAGGTGGGCATGGATAAAATGGGTCCCGGCTACTAGCCTGGCGAGGTACCCATGTACAAGGCAATCTCTCTAAAAAATAGAGTAAGATAGAAAACCCAGTGGGAAAAAACTATCCTCAGAAAAAGAGAGAGAAGTGGAGAAGACTAGAAGGCATCCCCCAAGGATGATTATGACGTTGATATAGACCGCACGCCAAGAAGAGCTCATAGATGAATGAACTTGCTCTCAATGAAGGGTTTAGTGAAGATGTCAGCAACCTGCTCTAAAGACTGGAAAAAGGCTAAGTCGATGATCTGACCATTAATCAACTCTCGAATGTAATGCATATGAATCTCTATGTGTTTGGTTCGTTGATGTTGAACCAGATTCCTGCATATCTGAATAGTACTTTGGTTGTTATAATAGATGACAATAGGTTTCCTGAAAACAAGCACAAATAATGCATAAGCTCCTCCTCATTGTATTGTATAGTTAAGGGTCTCCTTATAAAGGAGAAATATCCAAGAATGAGAAATATCATAGTATGAGGAAAATATCTAGAAAATACTTTAGCAAATATCTAGCAAGGAAAAATATCAGGAGATATTTAACCTGCACAATAAATGCCATGACTAAGTAGGCTTAAGTCAACATGGAGATAAAAAGCATTAAAGTTAAACACTAACACTTAGCACAAACATCCTTATGACATGTTGTTGTCTAGGATGGAAGCAATATAAAAACCACTAAACATCTGAAATATGGTTCTACATACAGAACAATGAAAAATGAAAGCTTAAATGGTAGAATAAATATTTACATTGAAAATGATAAGAAATTCTAACTATTAAAATGAGAAAACAAATAAAAATATGGGTATGAAAAATTAAAACCAAACTATTATTGTCCTTCTTTAATGAAGAATCTGTACACAATCAAAGAAAAGAAAAATGTTTTTCATTTGGTTGTTTAGAGGTTTTCCTTAGTCAAACCCCAATTTTGCTATTCCTGCTATGACAACAACCAATATTTTGATAGATATTGAAAAAAATACAAAACACAATAGATTTTGTAACATGAAAATGTTGTAAATAAATATGCAAATAGTTTAATGACAAAAAACTAACACCTGAAGCCTTCAAGTGTTAATATTAAACAAAATAGTGTGACACTATAGAATGAGATCACCTTGAAGCTTCAAAGAATCCTCAAAGGTGATTTGTTGCTTCAAGATAGCTATTGAGAGAAAGAGAAGTGACATGAAACTTGGATAATAGCTTGGTGTGTCTTCAATGGTGAACAATGTTGCTTCATTTAAGTTGCTTAAATAAGAATATTTGTGAGTGAGTAAGAGATTTTGTGAAAAAATCATCTTCTTATTTTCCAAAACAAGTTGGGTTGATTTTTTGTTCAACATGATTTAATGTAGGGGAATTACATGTAAAAAAACCATGGGAAGGTAATGATCCAATGACCACTAGAATCATAATTTTCATAGGACAGTAACACGTTGTGTAGAAGTCTACACAAAACAATCCCATTGGGAATAATTTAGACACAGAAGACCAGTAACAATATGAAATTAACAAAAGTGTTGAATTTAGGTGTTAACATTTTGAAATTAATTAATTTACATTGAAAGGCTAAAGAGAGGACATCGTGTAATGTGAAAGTACAAGGATATGCAATTTATGACACTACACAAGTATTGTTCTTTTTAGTGCACCAAATCAAAATATTCTTATTCAATGACCCTTTAATGCTCTAGGATTTGAAATGATACCCAAATGATTTCTTGATGTCTCTTTATATGTTTAAATGGTTAAGTTAATTCCTTTGAATGCTAACATAAAATATGATTACACACATGTACCAAATTAGCTTCCAATGGTTATTAGTAAAGGGCTAGAGTCAATCTTTTAAATTTAAAATAAATAAATTTTAGGTTAGAATAAAACCATGCAAGATCTCTTTTGCACATTGTAGAAATGAACAAGTTGGGGGAATGTGGATTTTGAGGCAATGATTAGGTGTATGTGGATTATGTTTGATAATGGTGAACAATTTTTGGGAATTAGTGCAGATAAGATAAAGATAAGGTCACACATGTGAGAATGTGTGAAAGTGGGAGTCAATGGGGGTGGACAAGGATTGATAAAGGATCCAAACTTATTGCGAGAGTGTCACCTACCATTATAAAATTATATTATGAAATCCTCTCAAAATGAGCCCAAAACTAAATGGGAATTGGCATGGGTATGCAAATTTTACTGATGAAAGGCACTACAACTTCTTCTTAGAAGTGATTATTTTGTCTTATCATTCTTATGGTTTTCCACTGTAAGTAAATTTTTATTTTAAACAAAATTAAGTTGAATATTTTTTTATTATTTAGCATAGTTTGAATGAACTTCAATCCACAAAGACACAAATTAGACAACTTGTCAATACACCACACTACATAAATAATTAAATGAAAATATTATTTAGTAAAAATAATTCAATCCAAATTTTAAAAGGGTATTCTCTCCAACATTAAACTTGTCATGACAAATTAGACAATGTGTCACTACACTATATTGCATAAATAATTAAAATAAAAAAAATATTTAATAAAAAATTCTTTCTCCAATATCCATGACCAATGTTGGTTTTTTACATTTAAACTAATTTTGTGGGATTCATCATTATGAGTCAACATAATTTTCTTTTTAGCTTTGATTAATATTTAATAGTTGGAAAGCATTAAACCATCTTAAATGATGAAAAACCATCTAAACTAAGAATATGCACGACCATCTATACTAGTTATAAAAGTGGTAATGAATACATGTAATCAAAAGCCATTTCCACCCATGCTAACATATTATATTTAATTAATGTCGGAAATCAAATCATCGTCATCAAAATAAATAGAAATGGAAAGATGGATGAAGAGTCGCCTTGGAAGAGACAATGTCAACTTTTATCAAGGAAAACATACTTGTTTAGGGTTTAAGATAATCATCTCGACCATATTCTCAAGGCTTTAAAAAATGATAATTACCAAGTTTATACACAATGTCTTTTGTCTTTCACTTTTAGGACATGTTTTGAGAGGTTGATAATAATGTTGGTAAGACAACTTATGCTGGAAATTAAAATTATCCTAGAAATTCCTTCTTATAAAATCATTCAAATGTGTAAATTGAATGCATTGAATTATGGTGGTTGATTTTCAAATTTGAATTTTCGTGGGAAAAATCTGTCATTTTATTTTGCAGTGGCCATTTATGCCCGAGTTTTGTCGTGGCTTTTAGGAATTCAATTTTATATTTGGTTTAATTGACAAAATAGGTGGGTTGGATAAATTTAGTCATATATATGAATTATAATATGTTATTTAGTTTATTGGGGAGCCTTACACCATTAACTGTGTGTGCAAGTACCATAAGTAGATGGAGTTGATGCATGAAGATGTGATAGAAAGTGTGGGTGAATGTGAAATTGATAGCTCATAAAGTTGATCAATGTTTTATATTATGTCACATTTTGCACCATTAATTTTTATTATCTACATGTAAATACAATGTATTTGAAGCTTTGAGCCACTTGAATAGAGTGGTAATTGTAAACATACATTTACTTATATTAATGTAAAAATGACTTTATTTTGTGCAACTTGTCTTGTATTGAAAACATATATGTACCACTAGATGTTTAAATTTGTTTTTTTTTTGGTTAACTACACATTTAGTAGAGAATATATATTGGTGTAATTTGTAAATATTTATTGGCATAATTAAAAAAATGTAATGACTAAAATATAAATAGTTATTGGGGGGTCAGGTAAGCATGAAGTAAATGGCAATTGGAACATGGGCGACAATTGGCACATTTCCCCTTAATGGAAATTAAATAAAAAAACAAGACAAAGAAGAACATAAATAAATTGTTATAAAAAACCAAATACATATGCAAAGAAACAAACAAAAAAAAAATAAATACCCATATGTAAATTCATACAAAACTATAAAAACAACGAAGACAAACAAGCATAAGAAAACATTGCTAAGTGATTTTTGGCTTCAATTGTGTGCAAATTTTTTTTATCGATGTTTCGGATCACACTCCGTGATCCATCATCAGGATGACAATAAAGAGCAAGAAGGAGAAAAAATGGAAAGTTGTAGACCAAGATCAATCTTAAAAAGGCAATGAGGAGAGAGGGAAGGATACACGCAGGCCAAGGCAAGGCATTAAAAATTAAAGGAAAAAAGACCACAAGGAACACTCATAAAAATAAGTAAACAAAAAATTGAGACAACACCAAATAAAAGACAAAGTAAAAATTAAATAGCTAAGATAAGAAAAGAGAGATACAATAAACAAAGAAAAGGACTATATAGAAATTGGAAAACCAAAAGGAAAAAACAAAATTAAATAGACAAAGAGAGGAAAAGAAAAAAACAAAAACAAGAAAAGAAAAGTAATAAAATAGACTATTCAAAAACCCAATTAAAAGGACAAAGCAAAAGAGAATAAAGACAAAAAGATACAAATAAATTAAAAAAAAAAATGAAGAAACAATAAAAGGGAAACAACCAAAAGATGAAAAAAGAGGAGGAATTATCCAATAAAATAGAAAATAAAACTTGAAAGAAACACAAAGATAAATCAAAGAATCAAGTTTTCTTTTAGCAGATTGTCTTTTTCTTTGTTTTATCTTTGTGTTTCTTTCAAGTTTTATTTTTCTATTTCAATTGGTTAATTCCTCCTCTTTTTTCATCTTTTTGTTGTTTCCTTTTTATTATTTCTTCATTTTATTTATTTATTTATTTGTATCTTTTTGTCTTTATTCTTTTTTGCTTTGTCCTTTTAATTGGGTTTTTGAATAGTCTTTTTTATTACTTGTCTTATCTTGTTTTTGTTTTTTCTTTTCCTCTCTTTCTCTATTTAATTTTGTTTTTTCCTTTTGGTTTTTCAATTTCTTTATAGTCCTTTTCTTTGTTTCTTTTATCTCTCTTTTCTTATCTTGTCTATTTAATTTTTCCTTTGTCTTTTATTTGGTGTTGTCTTAATTTTTTGTTTACTTATTTTTATTAGTGTTCCTTGTGGTCCTTTTTCCTTCAATTTTTAATGCCTTGCCTTGGCGCGTGTGTATCCTTCCCTCTCTTCTTGTCTTTTTAGGCTTGATCTTGGTTTGCAACTGTCCATTTTTTTCCCTTTTTACTCTTTGTTGTCATCTTGATGCTCGATCATGGAGTATGATCCGAAACGTTGATGTAAAAACTTTGCACACAATCGAAGTCAGAAATCACATAACAATAAACATTAAGAATTGTGAAAACTTGATATCATTAATAAGAAAACATATAAGCATAAACTTAAAAAAAAAAAAAAAAACTACGAACACCACAAACAAATAAATAAACTTAATGAATACAATTAAATCTACAAAAATATACAAATACAAACATGCAATAGTAAACAAACAAAAACATACACATACAAATCCACAAACCCATGCAAAGACAAAAACAATCATGAACATACATGAGCACAACTAAATACATAAATAAATCCAAAAGCACGAGAGGGGAAGGAGATAGAAGGGAGCTGGATTATAATTGGCTTAGACAACTCTAAAGCAGCATGAGTCCCCTATTATATTGGTAGGTGCGTTGTAAAACTCAAGATCCGTTGTTCAACGTTTAGATGGGATGAAACCAGCTATAAGTATGGCGACTCTCACCATTACTCATTACCATCTTAACAGTAGAGACATTGCTTCCCTCCTTCTGGCGAACATGGATATCCTCGTTATGGCAGGTTCAGTCATGGCGTTTGTGCTGCTCGTTTATATTATGAAGGTCACTCTGTCAATGCCAAAGCCCGCTCTCCCTCCAGGAACTTTTGGGTGGCCTCTGGTTGGAGAAATGCCGCAGCTTCTAGCCTCCATATGGACTAAGGGCTTCGAGAGTTTCCTCGAGGATAGAAATAAGCGATTCGGCAATACCTTCAAGTTATCTGTGTTTGGACACTCCGTGGCCATGTTGTACAGCGCTGAAGGCAATCGATTTCTCTTCAACGCAGACGTCCAAAACTATTATCCTCATTCCACTGTCAAGCTCTTCGGAAGTTCCATACTTGGCAAGATGGGGGAAGACGGCAGACAAGTCAGAAAGATGCTAATGACGTTCTTAAAGCCGCGAGCCCTGCAAAAATTCGTAGGCAAAGCAGATTCCATGGTAAATGAAGAGCTGAAAAGTTACTGGATGGGAAAGCAGCAAGTGGCGGTGTATCATCTCATCAAGAGCGGTATGTTTGCGGTGGCATGCAATCTCTTTGTAAGTATGATCGATGAAGTGCAACAAAAAGAATTGTATCTCCATTTCGAACATGTAATAGAAGGAATTCTGCAGATTCCTTTCGATTTTCCAGGAACGCCATACCACAGAGGATTGACCGCTAGAAAGCGAATCCACAAAATACTGCAGAAGATCATCGATAGGAGGAGGAAGGATCTGTCAAATGGGTCCGCTTCACCAGAGCAGGACCTCTTGTCCTTCCTTCTCTGCAACACTGATGACCGTGGGCAGATGATGACGGACGAAGAAATTATGGATAACATGATGGTGCTTTTAGAGGGCGGCCACGACACCAACGTTGTCACCCTTACTTTTCTGCTCAGAAATCTGGCTCTCCATCCTCACTGCTACACCCAAGTACTCCAAGGTACAAACATCTTTCTTTTCATTTTTCATACCCCGCATATACGAAACTTCTGACGTGAGGAAATTAGCCTCAGAACATCTGCAGATCATGAGTGAGATGGAGGGGAGGAAACAGCTGGAATGGGATGACGTACAGAAGATGAAGTATTCATGGAGAGCGGCACAGGAGACGCTCAGACTGCAACCTGCAGCTGCAGGCTCATTACGGATGTCCTCGGAAGACATCTCTTACGATGGATTCGTCATTCCCAAAGGATGGAAGGTAAGCACATCAAAAGAACTAAGACAACAGAGTGATTTTTTTTTATGGGCTAATCATGGCATCAAAACCTGTTCAATTGCTAGTATTCTTTCTTGGCTTTCTAATTATGTGGAGTGGAGTGCAGCTAGCTTGGGCAGCACATTCGACACATAAGAAAGCAGAGTATTTCCCTGATCCGGAGAAATTTGATCCAGGGAGGTTCGAAGGGAGTGGACCAGCGCCCTACACGTTCGTGCCGTTCGGAGGGGGCCGTCGAATGTGCCCGGGAAATGAATATGCACGGATGACAGTCCTCGTGTTTCTTCACAACATAGTCAAAAATTTCACTTGGGATTTAGTGGACGCTAAGGAGAAAATCTCTGCTAATCCGCTTCCTATCCCCGAGCAAGGAATGCCTCTTCGACTGCATCCACGCTCTCAACACCCTCACGTTTAAGCAATGGTCCATCGTATTGGGTGTTTAATCATATTATCTAGAAGTAAGACTGCAGATGTTGGCGCTCAAGGAGCTTAGATGTTATTAGCCCCTATCATGTGCGAACTAGCACTTTGTACGAAAAGAAGGTGCAAGGGTTATTCTATTAGGAAATTATTTGGAAATTATTATGTTTTAAAGTATAATTGAATCTATGTGTGAAAAATATTGATTATTTTGTAATATGGTGGTATTTTTTTTCTTATAAATTTAAGATCTCTAAATTAAGGTATTTAAACTATATATTATTGAAGAAATATAAAGATAACAAGAAGTTATATTTTAAGTATTTATTTCAAATATTTTGTAGAGTTAGTTTTGGATTCTTTAAGACTAAATTATAGTGGTCAAATATTGAAATGAATTCTTATATCAAAGTTATTTTATTTATACTAAAATCTAAATTTTATGATTGAATATATTTTTTATCTATTTACACTATTAGAATGTTCTCTTGTAGTCATTGGTGTATTGTCTACTCCTATCTTGCATATGGTATTATTATGCTAAAATTGTATATATTGATAACTGCAACTATATTATACTAAATCACCCCTTTAGGTGTATGAGTCCCAGTATACCTTATTTTGCCAGTTTTCTATAGATCTTGATTTGTTAGTAGAAGATTCCAATAGTAGGCCTAAATTGCCCAGTCTAGCATATAAGTCCTAGTGCACTTCAAAAACCAAAATTTTAGAGTTACAAACCTTGCTCGAAGTCCATCAATTTACTAGGTTCCTTTTTGACTGATTTTTTTTTCTTAGTTTGATTTCATGCTCTTAAGTTTCTAGGGTTTAGTGCATTATAGTTTGCATTTTTCCTTTCAAGCTTCATTTTAATGGCGAACCCCCCTTTTAATCACACCTAAGGAAACCACCCCCTTGTATTCCTTCCCTCAATTGAGTCACTTGGTTGAGGGATATTGGTTTCCTAATGAACTGAGAGTGAAATAGGTCCTTACCCTACTTCCATCTCCTAAAAGGTGGAACCTTATTTTCCTTTGGTTCATTTTGGTGAACTCGACCTTTGGACGCTTGAGTTTTTTTTATTTTGAGAGCATTGTAGTCCTAGATCTAGGTTAAATTTTCATTACATTTACATTAGTTGAATTACATTTAGGACTCTTAAATCTTGCATTAGTGGAAAAGTGCATACAGGTTGTATTTTTGCATCTTGCATCATTAAATTTCATTTAAAAAACTATACTTGTAAACATTCATTTGAACTTACAAACTAGAAACCTTAACATCAACTTAAAATTTGCTGAATTTGGCTTAAAAACCCTAATCTGGGACTCATTCACCCACTTGGGTGATTTAGACCTTGTATAGGTGGTCTTTATAGATTTTTGGAAATTCTGTGTTGTGTGTTTTTTAGTATTTGAACCTTCTAGAAACCCTAACTAGGACTCATTCACCCATCTACGTGTTTTAGTCTCAAGTTAGGTCCGAATTTGCATTTTACAACATTAAAAAATGCATTTCTATGCTTTTGTTTCCTATTATTAGATATCTATTTCAGTCTTCTTATTTAATGTTTCATTCATTTCATTAGATCTAGATTAATTTGGTTTCATTTCAAGTGCATTTATAAACATAAGAATTGGAATTAAGACATATCATTTATCTTGTGTTCATTGCATTTATCTTGCATTCATTGATTGTCCCTTGCATGAGTTTTACAACTTGGTGTCTTATTGCTAATACTATAGTGAGGCATAGTTCAAGACTCATGTCATCCCGTGATAAAACACTCATTGTGGATTTTGTATTATCTAACTCTTTCACTCATAGTGTTGACACTAGTTCACTAGGTATGGACCATACCCCTGGCAATTCTTTACCTTCAAGTAGTATGACAAGTGTTGAAACAATTGTTATTAGTTTTCCTCAAAATAACATAATCCAAATCCATGAAGAATTAGTAAAC
Source organism: Sequoia sempervirens (assembly GCA_007258455.2). Lineage (NCBI taxonomy): Eukaryota > Viridiplantae > Streptophyta > Pinopsida > Cupressales > Cupressaceae > Sequoia > Sequoia sempervirens. The sequence goes on from VDFB02365275.1 coordinate 116,878, forward strand.
CTAAAAAACCAAGTGAGTACTAAAAACATTTCCAACACTACTATTCCTATTGTAGATAACATACACCGCGTGATTGAAAGTGAAAAAGGAATAGGAATTGCATGTAACTGAGCTCAAATTTTTGGCAAAAATATTACTTTAATTACTAGTTGCACTCAAACTTCAAACAATGCTCAAAGTCAAGGAGGAACTCAAATTCCTCCTCCTACAACCATTGCCTCTATTCCTACCTACACAAACCCTCAAGTTACCACAATGATGCAACCTACTAGTAATGGCATTCCTACCTTGGGTATTTCCACTAGCAATCCTTGTACCTTTGTGGCATCTCACGTTATATATCCTACCACTTTACCTCCCCTAAGTATTCCATTCACTTCCCCCTCAAACACATACATATCCACCATATTCGCCTCCTTCCCAAAACAAAACCAATGACACCATCCTTAACCAACTCTTGTAAAATGTTTCATCCCTACAAAAAAAAAGGTCCACCATAAATCAAAATCAAAATGGCCAACCTTCATCCTATGTCAAAAGCAATCCCTTATCCTTGGAGATATTGAGAAAACTAATACCACAAGGTATAGATATTCTTAGGTTTGAGAAATATGGAGGGAAAGAAGATCCTTCTAACAATTTTTCCTCTTACACCACCTTATGCAGTGATTTCATCCTTGAAGATAAGCTCTTGGCCAATAGTTTCCCTAGGTCCTTGAAAGATATCACTTTGGAATGGTTTTCCTCCTTATTGAATAAGTCAATTTTCTCATTTAATGAACTTGTTGAGGCCTTTATTAACCATTTCCAAGTGCACATGACCTGTAAGATAACCTTAGCTGATTTGGTGAGATGTAAGGAAAAGGGTGATGAAAAGGATGCTGATTTCATTTCACACTACCAATTGCTTTATTCCCAAATTGACATAAATATTTTTTATCCTCACCTTCAACAAATGTTCATTGAGAACTTACAAACTAAGATGCAGGATAAGCTTGGCATGATGAAATTTCCTTCCTTCATACACTTCTGTATTGCCCTTCATGATTATCAAAACTCGGTTAGTAGTCGTGAAACAAAACCCACCTCTAGCCATCCTGAAAAGTCTAAATTCATAACTTGAAACAATTACCAACCTTTCAGAAAATAAAATAAAGGATTTTTTCAACTTAATTTGCCTCAACCAACCCAACAAGTTGATACCCAAGTGGCTGCTATAAAGAAGACAAATCCTTTTACATTTGGGGATCTGATTAGATAATTTACTCCCTTACCTGATGCCCTCCATAACGCCATGTTACAACTCCTAGAAAAGAACTTGATTTCCTTACCTCCCATTAGAACTCCTAATCCTACTAATCCATTACCTCCCAACCTTAGAACAAATTCCTATTGTCATTTTCACCATCCAAATGGACATGATACAAAACATTGTAAGCGTCTTAAACACACAATGCAAGACCTCATTGATTGCAATCATATTCAAATTGGTGGTGTCAATGATCAAGGTAATAAGTTCATTGTACCTCCCAACCAAAACCTAAAAATATTTACCAACCTCATGCCAATCACAATATTTCATTTGTCAAAGCTAGTGAAACTAAGAAGAATGATGTGGTGAATGTTGACACGGATGATGACAATTTGGATACTAATGAACAAATTCCTATGTATAGCATGGTTGGATTGATCGAAATTCAATCTTGTAAGGGAAAAACTAAAATACATCTTGAAATTTCTTTCTCATCACAAGATATAATTAGAATGACACTTGATGGTCCTCTTTACATAGTCCACCGAAACAATGATAAGCCCACTAATGGGATATTAATTGATCTTTTCAGTGGAGAGAATATGATCACTGAATAATTCTTACTTGTACATGATCTTTATCAAGATACAAATGACAAACCGAAAACATGGATAAAAATGCATAATGGTTTTGCTTGCCCTATGATTGGTTCAATCACCCTTACTTTAAAAGTTAGACTGAAATAATTAGATGTCTCATTCTCCATCATCCTGATGTCGGATCAATTCTGTGTGAAGCTTGGTTCTCAATGGAAGTCATCCTGTTGGTTGTGCATAAATTCTTAAAGTTTCCATTTGACAATGAGATCTTTACTATTCATCATAGTGGCTTTAATCCTATGTTTTCTCATGGGAATTTCTCATTTTACTTTTTTTTCCCAAGCCTATTGAACCTATCCAACCTTGTGAAGATTTCTTTTTTAAATCCTATCCAAATTTTAAGGAAAAATGGATAGCAAAACTACCCTTTCGAAACATGCCTCAACCCATAATTGAGCCTCCTATCCTTGATGAAACCATGATAGAACCAAAAACCATTCCAAATAACAAAGACCAAGCCAAGATAGATCCTTTTCCTATCTCATAAAAATTACCAAGAGACAACCAAAACAATTACATTTTTCCTCCTAAGATAAAATAAGTTTACAAAGGTAAAGTGAAAGTGGTTGAACAACCTCCTATGGTTCCTTCCATTTCTCCCCTTAGGGAAGAAAATAAACTGATTGTTGATAAACCCACTCCTACGCAAACATAACTTGAAAATCATACCAAAAGAAAAAAAATGCTAGAGAGTGTAGGCGTAGATGACATGCTATTGCTCAAAGGTTAAATGAAGAAAACAACAAAGAAAATCAACATCCAAACTTAAGTGAAGCAATAGACAAGGAGTGTCCCTCTTTTCCACAACAAAAAGATCCTATATTGCAACCACAATCGAGACTAGCACCTTCTTTGGACATTATCATTCAACCTCTTGTTGCGATTAACTTAGATGATGATGATGAGATTGCTAACATTTATGAAGAAGTGCATAATGAATTGAATACATTATTTTCCTCTTCTATGAGCTGAAATGACCATTCTCCTAAGAAGAGTGTTGAACTTGGTGATGCTCCTAGTACTACACTAGGTTTTGTCCCTTTGCCTAGTTGTCTGCCTTCCATATACAATATGAACAATATTGGGATGTTGAAGACCTGCTAATAGATTGAATTGCACATGCCTTACTAGTCTTGCCTTTGTTTTCTTTTCACGTTATGTGTGTAATTGCATGTGTGTAATGTGATCTCCCCGTACCATTTTGTTTTATGTATATCTCTCTCAGTGACATTCCTCTATTTATACCTGCATTCTTCTATATGTCGTAAATATTTTATCTTTTCTTTGTCTTGTGTTTTCCTTTTGGGGATCATGAAAGGTGTCAATATATTTAGGTCTCTTCCATGTTGACCCAAAAGATTATCCTTTATCTTTTGTTTGTCATTTATTTTCCATTTGGGGATAATGCAAGGCATCAATACATTTAGGTCTCTTCGATGTTGACCCAAAATATTTTCTTTTTTTTTCACTTTTTTGTGTCATTCTTCCTTGATCCATGAGTATTTGGGGAATGATGATGTTTCCAAGCTCTCTAAGAACATTGTAGGAAAGATATACTGACCTTGAATCCATGGATCCCTTTTGTAATTTTGGGATTTTATTTTGGGGGAAATCCCTTTTCATGACATAGCTTCATTTGGAAACATATGACTTAAAATAAGGCTTTACGAATAAGCTCTCATGTCCTCTTTATTGAACTAGCATTTATCATTTTCTACTTTAAATTAATTTCTCACAACATGGTGTTTAGCAATTACTTTAAAGTAGGGGCATACGTTGTCATTATTCTTTTGCATTTTTCTCTTGTTGATGACATTGGGTGCAATGTTCTTCAAGAGCATGATATCTCTTAGCATATTATATTCCTCTTAGTGGTAATTCCAAGTGAAGTGCATTCCCTAAGTTGTGAATCTTATATTCTTCAATTGGTCCTCTCTTGGAGAAATTAGGCATGATGTTCCCTAAGTTAAGACCTTACATGAACTAAGAAAAACCCCTCTAAACATACCTTACATTTACAATAACTATTATATGGCCACCTTGCATAAAACACTATGCTTTCTTGTGGAGCCATCCTGTTTGTTCATGGGTGTTATCATATGAAGTTTTTCTTGCCTCATGGATCATGTCATTTGTGTTGTGTGGCACCTTATCAAAGTTATTAGGAGTTATAGCTTTGGTATGGTTAGAATATGGGAGCTAACCTAGGCATGACTTTCCCATAGACACATGATTGTTTGTGTGAGCGCATATTGGTTGCATGCATATGTGTCTCTGGGGGCTCACCTAGTGAACAACCTGAGGTTCGACTAGCCCTTGTGAGTGTGTGTTGTTTGCATAGTGGACATTGTATTCCACTTCTAAACATTTTTTGGAAAACAACTAAGGCTCAATCCACGTCGTGTTGGACAAATAGTTGAGGCTCGATCCACCCTCTTTTCCTTTTTCTTTCTTCTTTATGTCTTTGGAAATGTATGCTTGTACCTTGTTTTTCTTCATACATCATTCTCATGTGTGTTATTTTGTGCCTATGTTGGTTAGCCATAGGATCTTGATTCTGGGTGGTTGATCATTCATCGTGATCGCTGTCATCCTATATCACTAGCATTAGTACACTTGGACCCCTCTTAATGTGTATTTGTCTACTTTAGTCCAAGTTTGAAGCCAATTCATGCTCTCACTAAAGTGGGGCCTAAATGTAGTGTAGGAAAATGTATCCATTTACATTTTCACACTTGTTTGGGCCTCCCTACTAAAATTGGGCTTCTTTATGCCTTATTTGGTCCTATTTTTATCCGCAAGCCTTGTTAAATGCATCTTTATGAGGATCTAATAAATGAAAAATCATTATTCAATGTTTGAAGTTGTGTGTTCTAGATCCATTGATTTGGGACTCATACACCACCTTGGGCATATGGGTCCTACCTAGGTCTCGGGGCCTGATTTTGAACATTGCATTGAACTTTACATTTTTTGGAGTATGTGTCTCGTGTTTAAGACACTAGGACTGATACGCCCCAACTAGCATATGAGTACAACTTTAACCAAGACCTATTTCAAATCAAATTCTTGGATGTATTATATTATCCTAGATCTGATGTCGGCTTGTAGTGTAGTAATTTAAAGAAATTTGGCATAAACAAGTTTAAATAAAAGGTTATTTCACATAATTTCTCCTAGAAAATTCAAGTGATCTTATGAGAATTCAAGTGATCATTTTACAAGAGCATTCAAGAGTTGATTATCAAGCATCTCGAGCAGTATTCAAGATTCAAGCATCATGCCAAAGTCATCATGCATAATGTGTGTTTTTGAGATAACATTTATGATGTAGGTTTTTATGATTCAAGAAAGCATTCAAAGACATTATCTCATATCAAGATCAAGAGTCAAGATCCACATCTAATTGAGCCATCTCACATAAGTTTTCAGTCTTTGTTCCAAGGGTTTGATGAGTTTCAACATTGCATATTGTTAATTCATCATTCCTTCATGTTATTCTATTTCATTTCAAGGTTTGATTACCAAAATGATGTTTGACCAAGGAAAACCCCTATTCCCTAACAAAACAAAAATTTTCCCTCTTCATGTGTGATTTTAGATCTAGGTGATTTGGAGCTTGAAGATCCTTTGAAGAAAAAAATGCAATATTGAAGAAAGTTGTCAAAGTTGTCAAGAAGTTTTCATCTTCACAAAAGCTCACCTACATATTAGAATTCAAACTTTTCAGACATGAATATCAAACAAGACAATATCTATAGATCACTTGAGGCTACAGGAGTTTCAGTCAAACCCTAATATTGAGACTAAACTGCTCCTCTAAGTGTCTTAGTCCCAGTACACCTCTTTTTGCCAGTTTTCTATAGATCCTAATTTGCCAACAAAAGATTCCAGATTCTGCCCAGATTCTAGTAGCAGGACTAAATCGCCCAGTTCGGCGTATGAGTCTCAGCGTACTTCAAAAAATAGAATTTTAGAGTTGCAAACCTTGCTCAGAGTCCATCAGCTTACTAGGCTCATTTCTGTCTAATTTATGTTTCTTGGTATGATTTCATGCTCTTAAGTTTCTAGGGTTTAGTGCATTATAGTTTGCTTTTCTCCTTTGAAGATTTATTTTAATGTTGAACCCCCCTTTTAATAACACCTATCAAAACCATCCCCTTGTATTCCTTCCCTCAATTGAGTCACTTGGTTGAGGGATCTTTGTTTCCTAATGAACTAAGAGTGAAATAGGTCCTAACCCTAGTTCCATCTCCTAAAAGGTGGGACCCTATTTCTTTTGGTTTAGAATTAAGTAATTTTAATTATTTAATTAATTAATTTCCTTTTCTATATTCTTCTTTGATTAATTGAGTAAATTATATATTTATTTAATTACATCGCTAACATCCTATTTCTTTCTATAATTAAATGAATTCTCATTTATTTAATTATTCATCATTTTTTTATTTGTCTATAGTTAAATAATTATTTTAAATATTTGTCTATTAATTTAACTTCTTCCTCTATTATTAAATAATTAATCTAATTTAATTATTTAATATTCTCATTTCCATTTCCTCTACATTTAATTAAATGTCATTTTCCCTCTTTCTCCACAAACAAGTAATCATTTTTTATTATTTTATTCCTCCAGTTCTTCTCCCAAATTAAATAATAATATGATTTAATTGTCAAGATTTCCTTCGTCATTGTAAAATTATTATTATTTGATGCCTCGACTTTCCCACCACTTCTTCTTTTGAATATTGACTATTGATTCTCTCTCATCTTCTTTCAATCTTGATCATTTATCCTTAGCCATCCCTAGCCTAATAGGTGCATGAAATTTCAACTGTTGATCTCAGAATCTTATAGACTTTTGATCTTGTCCATTTGTTTGAGAAGCTTTTCTATAAAATAAGTCTACCTCCTTCATTCTAGCTTTACAACCACATTTTCTCTGAAATTCTAACTATCATTCATTTTCACTTGTAGGTACTTGGATACACAAAAATTTGAGGGAAAGCTTGCAACTTGAGAAAAATGGAGGAGAAGCAAGGAAGATAATCAACTTCAACATGAGAAGTTTAGATTATTTTTACCATTCATTTTATTTTCAAGTTGATTGTACTTTCTTTTTTTTATTTGGTTTTTATTAGTTTATATTTTAGGTAGAGTGGTTGCTAATTGGTCTTAGCCATTTTTATTTATGAATTTTCCCCTTCCTTACATTGGTGAACCTAATGTGAATCTGGATTTTTTTTGCAAAAATCATATACTAAGGTGAGACATCAATGAAAATGTTCACTAGCACATTGTGTTGACATCAATACCAACAACTCTAGGAACATCGTAAATACTAGAAGCATTCTAACATTCCAACACTCTCTTCATGCAAGGGATTGACATCAATGACAACATCCTAAGAAACTCAACTCACAAAAAACTCAAGCTTCCAACATCTCCAAACTTCCAACAACTTTAATTTTCCAACAACCTCAAGTTTGATTCCTTTGTGGATGAACAAAATTTCACCACATGTAAGTCTGATCTATGTGTCTACTACAAAGTTTTAGACAATGGTGAGTTTGTATCATTGTTCTTATATGTTGGTGACATGTTGGTGACTAGTACTAGTATGAGTATTGTTACAAATCTCAAATTAAAATTGGCTACCAAGTTTTCTATGAAGGATTTAGCATCACGAAGAAAATCCTTTGCATGACAATAATAAGGAATAGGAAAAAAAAAGAGAGCTCAAATTATCAAAATAAAGTTATATTGATAAGGTCTTGGATATATTTAATATGGAAAGTGTTAAGGGTATAAGCACACCCCTTGTTGTCACTTTCAATTTTCATCTAAAACATGTCCCAAGAAACATTTTAGTTGTGAGCCTCAGGTATGTGATGGTTTCTACATGTTGAGGCATTGCTCATGCAATGGGAGTAGTTAGTGGGTACATGAGTAATCCAAGTAAGACTCATTGGAAAGCAATTCAATGGATTATGAGATATCATAAAGGAACTTCAGATCATGCTTTGAGGTTCAAAGGTGAGGATGCTTAGTTGCAAGGATATATTGATTTTGACATGGTTGGTGACTTGGACAAAATGAATTCTACCACCAGATATGTGTTCAATTTTTTAGGGGCAATGATTAGTTGGTTTTCTAAATTACAAGTATTTGTTCTCTCCACTATCAAAGAAAAATACGTTGCAATGATTGAAGGAGATAAATAAATTTTATGGTTACAATTGGGTGAGTTGGGTTTAAAACAAAAAGTTTTCACTTTTTTTTGGTGATAGCAATATTGCTATTCATTTGGAAAATAATTCATATTTTCATTGTCATACTAAAAATATTGAACATCGATATCATTCCATTTGGAGTTTCATTGAAGATGGAAAGCTCAAGTTGGCATACTAATAAGAACCTTGCAGATGTCTCCTAAAAATCTATGTCAAAAGAGAAGGTAGAATTCAACAAAACTTCTCTTGGTATTGTAATTAGGTGGCATTGAGCTTCTAGGAAAGTGGGGATGGTAGCATGGTTTGGACTTCAAGTGGGAGATTATTGGAAGTGAAGTCAAACCATCACTACCCTTTCGTTTTCCTCTTCCCATGCCTCTTCACTTGCTTGAAGACTTGAAGGTAATTCTTTTATTTATTCTCTTTGTGATTATGAGAATGAGGTAATGAAGTTTCTTGTTAATTAATAAAAATAGAGTGACCTGGTTTCCTTGGTGGATATAGCTATTAATAGTGAAGCATGCTAAATAATTGTGCTAATTTCTTTGTCTCTAATTTTGAAATCTATATTATAGTTGTATTTTTATTTCTTTATTGTTCTTTTTGCATAATTATCTCAACAAGATTAATATTGATAAGAACATAATAATTTGTAATACAAAACTGATGCAGGAGCATTTGGGTCCATGCACAATCCTACATCACCCAAAAAATATTGTTTTTTTGAATTTTCGGTAAGATTTCATAGAACTCTTTCTTGCAAGTGGAATTTAGACTATATTATAAATCTGATGGTGAAGGTTTTGAAATTCACATCATTAATAGTTTTGGAGACTTAAATTTATTATAAGCTTTCAGTTGATGGGTGATGTTGGTGATTATATTCATAATTGATTCCAAGATGCAAGATCATAAAAGTGTGAGTCTATTTCTTTGTGGGAAATAATTTTCCTCAAATGAATTTGAAATACCAAAGGATGCCTTGCATCTTAAAAGAATTCATTTATAAAAGAAGGTCAATTTAAATACTGGTCAAGAAGACTTTACACCTTCCAACTTCCAGGATGAAGCTATATTTTAAATGCATTATATGGTAAGTGAGGGGGCATGGTGGAAGGAGGCAGGGAGGCCAGGCTGAAACGAATAATCAAATCATCCCTGGTGGGCACTTGAAAGTGGTTTAGACCTGCATTGATACAATTGTATTTGCATTCTTGTGCAGATTGAAATCAGACAGAGCGGATGTATAAAAAGTATGCAGGAAGAAGACATTTTTAGAAATTTAAGAAACTAAGATTAGTTTATGGGCTACACAACAATTTTATCTTGTTGTTCTCTAAAATTGAAGCATAGAGGGAAAAAAATGGTGCAAAAGGAGAGAATGTGGCACCCATGTTTGGGGCAAATGTAAAATCCTTAAAAAACAAAGAGGAAAGGATAGGGGGTGTGCATGAGATAGCTAGGAGGAAGGAAATCAAGGCATAGTGAACATGGATTAACATTGATGCTACAATGGAGATGGCATGGGTGTGTGAATAATAAAACAACTAAAATATTTGGTAGAGTAACAAGTCTTAAGTTGTCATAGCATAATAGTTTACATGAGGAATGAAGAGATGAAGGTCAATTAAATGATGTTGGCTGATTAAAATCAAAGCAAGTCTAAGTACAAAGGGTGTGTGAAGATGAATAAAGTGATGGTTGTGTTTGAGGTGAGCCATGAGGAATAAAATGTAGATTTAAGTCAGTGCAGAAGGATACGATTGGAAGTCAAAGGTAGATTGTGATGAGATGTGTTCTTTGAGAAGGGTGAGTCGATGGAAAAAGATGTAGTGAGGTGAGGAATTGAGCAGAACGGAGGGCACATAGTGGCTTGAATTGTAATGTATATTCCATGTAATCTTAATGAAATAAATTCATCTGATTTATTTTCTAATTTGGGTATTTTGTGGTGCAAGGATAATTGATTTTAAATCAACATAAGAATTTATTGATTTATGGAGTTAATCGTTTATTGGATCTGTGTAATATGAGTTTTGTGGTTTTAAGTTTATGAGTTTTGTGGTTTTAAGTTTGAGAGTTGTTTTCTCTTCTTCATCAAGTGGTATTAGAGCCAAATGTTATGAGCGTGTAGAGAGAGCACTGAGAGAGAGGCAGTTTGCACTAGGACCTATGGTTGGAGAGATAAGTGAGCAAAGGTTTTGGGGCCACAAGTAGATCGCCAAACATGATGAAGCTTGTGATGGAACCTATGGATAGTGGTAGCACGAGTGAAGTCCAAAAGTATCATTACAGATGTAGAGAGTCCTGACAATTGAGGGTTAGAAGGCACAGCGTTGGAAGCTCAAGAGCATCATTGTAGGTGAGTGGAGTTTTGAATGGTTGAGAGTGGAAAGCACAGAGAAAAGTGTTGTGTGATGGTATATTACAACAAACAAAGTGGAATCTTTGTGAGATCAAGATATGATTGCAGTATGGAGGTTGCATTGCAAGGGCAGAGTTACAATGAAGACATGCCAAAGGAGGGCATGGAGAGAAGATGAAGAGCACTTGGCAGAGGAGGTTGGGCTATTTGGTGGAGGAGGTCAGATTATTAGCGAGGGAGTTCGCTGGAGATTGTTCACAATCTTAATAGGTGGTTCTATCACCTAACTCCACCTTTGTGACCCCATGCTCACCAATTTTCTTACTCAACATGTCTAATGCAGGAACATCCAGGTCCATGCGCAATCTTGTGTTACTCAAAAATAAAAATTGTTATTTTGAAGTTGAGGTAAGATTTCATGGAACTCTTTCTTGTAGGTGGAATTTAGACTATATTCTAAATTTGATGATGAAGGTTTTGAAATTCAAACCATCAATAGTTGTGGAGACCTAGAGTTATTATAAATTTTCAGTTGATGGATGATGTTGGTGATTATATTCATAATTGATTCCAAGATGCACGATCATAAAAGTGTGAATCCATTTCTTTTTGGGAAATATTTTTCCTCAAATGAATTTCAAATACCAAAGGACACCTTGCATCTGAAAGGAATTCATTTATGAAAAAAGGTCGATTTAAATATTGGTCAAAAAGACTTTACACCTTCCAACTTCTAGGATGAAACTATATTTTAAATGCATTGTATGGTAAGTGAGGAGGCATGGTGGAAGGAAACAGGGAGGCCAGGTTGAAATGACTAATCAAATCCTCCCTGGTGGGTGCTTGGAAGTGGTTTAGACCTGCACTGATACAATTGTATTTGCATGCTTATGCAGATTAAAATCAGATAAAGTGGATGTATAAAAAGAACGCGGGAAGAAGACAATTTTAGAAATTTAAGCAAATGGGATTAGTTTATCGGTTGTGCAACAGTCTGATATTGTTGTGCTTTAAAATCAACTCATAGAGGGAATAAATTGGCACACAAGGAGAGAACGTGGTACCCATGTTTGGAGAAAATGTAAAAGCCTTAAGCAACAAAGAAGAAATGATAGGGGGTGCACGTGAGACAGCTAGGAGAAAGGAAATCGAGTCATAGTGAACATGGATTAACATTGATGCTACAATGGAGATGGCATAGGTGTGTGAATAAGAAGAGAGGTAAAATGTTTGTAGAGTAACAAGTCTTAAGTTGTCATAGCATAACAGTTTACATGAGGAATGAAGAGATGAAGGTTGATTAAATGATGTTGGGCGATTAAAATCAAAGCAATTCTGGGTACAAAGGGTGTGTGCAGATGAATAAAGCGATGGTCAAGTATTTGAGTAAACCATGAGGAATAAAATGCAGATTTAAGTCAGTGTAGAAGGATAAGACCGGAAGTCAAAAGTAGATTGTGATGAGACGTGTTCTTTGAGAAGGTTGACTCGATGGAAAAAGATGTACTGAGGTGAGGAGTTGAGTAGAACGGTATTCCATGTAATCTTAATGAAATAAAGTCATCTGATTTGTTTTGTAAATTGGGTATTTTGTGGTGCAATGATAATCTATTTTAAGTCGACATAAGAATTTGTCAATTTTTGGAGTTAATCATTTACTGGATCTGTGTAATCTAAATTTTGTGGTTTTGAGTTTGAGAGTTGTTTTCTCTTTTTCATCAAAAACATAACTAGTGAATTCATAAATTTAAAATTATATTCAAATTATGTCATGACTACAATTAGAACTACAATTTAGAAAATCATTAGACATACGAAAAGAGATTTAGAACCAAAAAATGTAGAATAAAGATATCATAAATCAATACAATCCAACACATTTCAAATAAAAAACTCAAAACCACAAATGACTTTGTAAACACATGGTAGAATTCCTCAATTCTTAAAGAATAAAACTGTGTTATGAGGGCCCCAACAAAAACAGTGCTATTAATATTTCTTGATCTAAAGAAATTAAATGACCTACAAAAAGAGATTCCACCTTATCCAAGATCTAGCAATAAGTCTAGAAAACCATGATAGCCTAGCTGGGTTCTCCTTGACCATGAAAGCGTACATCAATAGATACATCAAAAATATTCTCAGCATGTGAGTGACACATAAATTGTGGATTGTAATTATTAAACAAAACGTATCTTTGAACAAGGAAAGTTCAATTATTCATGGCATAGTCAAAGATCATAACAACATCATAGCAATTATTTACAATATTTTGAGTGTGTGAAGATGCTTTGTCGCTTCATATCTCATTGCTAAAATTTCTACACATTCTCCATAGTGGTAAAATATTCCATAGCAAAGAGAAGGTAGTAGGCTTGACTTTAAATCATCATTCTTATATTAAAATTAAATTTATTATAAAGTTTAACTTAAAAACTTTCACCCAAAAGTGTAAGGCGAGTTGTAGAGTGTCCCACGGGAAGATAGATATATATAGATATAGCTTCTTTTCATATTACAAATATTGATTTTGATGTTATAAGAATAATAAATTTTGTTTTCATAATTAAGTTGAAGAAAATAATATGAAACAAAATTTGATAAAAAAAATGTATTCATAATTTTTTAAAAATTAGATTTAATGTTATGTTATTTATAGATAATTAGAAGTAAATTTTGATCTTCATAATAAATGAGATTTCATAGAAAGCAATAATGTAATTTGAAGAGGTAGTGAAACATACAACAAATTGCATAACGTATTAGATGATTAAATACAAAACATTCTTCAAATTCTTTTCATTATTGTAAAGGTTACAAATATGTTGATCTATTAGAAGAAGGTATTGGATGATGTAAAAATTTGATGAAACCATATTGTCTATCCAAATATCAGAATACACATTTTACTGTATTTATTAGTTAATTAAAAATCAAAATACAACATATTTTCTATTTTCAATTCATTAATAAATATAATCAAATAATCTTAAAAAGAATCATATATACAGAAATTTACACTCATTTATTTGGTGGTGAATTTTTCATGGTGATGAACTTTCCTAGAACCGTTTACTTCATTTGTTTAGAAAACATAAAAATGATTAATCCACTTATAAAAGATGCTAAAGTAAAGATGCCAAATAAGTAAGTGGAATGAATAATATCAAAATATTGACCCTCAAACTAAAATTTAAGCTTGAGTTATCTGAAGGTAGACATGTTTTAGAGGACAAACGTTACCCCAAGAGAGAAAATATTTCCATTATGGATTGGTTACACTTATGGATGAAGTAATGAAATGAAGCCTTTCAGTACAACTCAAGGGATTTTACTGACCTTTAAACTGAACAGGTTGAAAATATGTGAAAAAAACTATCTAAAACTTTTGAATGTGGCAAAATTTGAGCAATGCTTCAATCTACATTGTGCCATCTGTGCTGGGCCTTAAACTTTTGTAACGGACAAGTAATAGTAACATAGAAATTCTGTTTGGTCCCTTCCAAACATAAAGACACAGCATTCACCATTGCCTATGTGTTTAACTGCTGCGTTGTGGCCAATATATCGGCTGTATAAACTCTTCCTCATCCTTTACAACATTTCTTCTTTAATCAGAAAACCTATATAAAATTATACAAGAAGAACCAAGAAGCACATTCGCCATTTCTCTGCTAAAATGAATTCATCAAATCTCCACCTTCGAATAGAAAGGAGATCCAATCTTCATCATTGTCATCTTGGCTTTGATGAAATTTTTCTGGTGGTGGAATCAGAGGACATCTGCAGAGAGGACATGTAATCTGATGGTGATCAATCCACTTATCCAAACAATTCCTATGAAATATGTGAGGGCAATTACATAGCTCCCGAATTTCATCATCTCTCTCTAACGAGCTCAAGCAGACGGCACACATAACATCCTCCTCTTTCGCACTACAACTCTCTGCAAAACTTTGGAATGTAGTGACAGGCAATTTGTTTTTAACCATGTCACCATCTGATGGCAAAGAAAGTGCAGAGGGGATCTCTGGTAATTCAGTCCGCCAATTGCTGTCATGGCTTACTGGATCGCTTAGCCCAAGAAAAGAAACAAGGTAGCACAATGCACTGTCTATACAAGCAAACGCAAATGATAAGCAACGCAGCAGTCTTGCAATAAGGAAACCATGGTGGCCTGCAGGAAATCCCATGGCTCAGAAAAAGTGCACACAAATCCGATGTGTAAATTTCACTGCTGTGTCTACACTGGAACAGGGGATACTTATATATCATATCATGCATTGGTCAGCGAATCCTAAGATAAGGAGATCATGTAGAACAAGATTTTGAAGACCTAACTCTAAGGGTAAGTAGAAACGCTGAAAAGCTGCCTTATTTTCTTAAACTGTCGAATATTATAAGGGATTGTGAAGATTGGATTTGGAATGGTCTTTGTAAGTTTAGACAAGTCAATGGACTTGCGAACGTCATGCCAGACAGGCTTTTGTTAGCCAGCTCACAGTTGTCAGTTATGAATATCCATGGTGGGAAGAAGTAGCGGTTCTTCTATTCAATGTATTTTGAAACACAGGATTTTTCAACTAAAGGAGGAAGACAGATTGTAATGCAACTAACCGACCACTTGCCATTGTTTTTTTATCAAAACTTGCACGTCGGCTTCTTGTCTTCCTAAAGAAAACGAAACCGTTCCTTCTAAGTTATCTAGAGTTCAAATATATTAGGGGATGGGCATATCATATATCGTGGAATACAACAAACATAGATTAATATGAAGATTTGAGTAGGATGGTCTAGAAGCCTTGATGTAGTGGCTTACAGCCGTGTTTAACGCTGTAGGCATTATTATGTGCCGAGTTCGAATCTGCATGACCCATGCTGCATTAAATAGAATTAAAAAAATTGTGAGCGCCTCCGATCAAATTATTAGTGGCGATATACAGATTAATCACTTTTGTTTATTTACCGAGTAAATTAACTGAAATAATTCCATTAGGCATCTGGATAACTTCATTCTAGAATAAACTCATTAGCTGCAATCCATGAGATACGGAATATGGACCTTCTATAAACTTAATTTTTATATTGAATAGAGGTGCAGTTGCAAAGAGAAGATCACATAGATGCAGGATCACAATTCTGTAATCTGAAATACAGTTTATAATTACAGATGAACCAATCAGAATAGATTAGCAACAATAACATTACAAACTAAGAATCCAAACATTCAAATTCCTCCATTAGGGGAAAGTAATATTAATGTCAACTCTACCTGATCAGTAAACTTGTGTAGTCATACAACACTAAAATGATCAATATTTAGATTTCATCTTATTTTAAAGCACAATAAATTCCTGCAAGTATTAAAGTATTAATGGACAAGGAAATGTAAGTAATAGAGGACAACAGCTAAGAAAATAAGAGGTCAAAGAAATTAATTTCGAGTAAAAATGCTGGGTAAAATGTGAGCAATAGTTCCCTTGGTATTCTAAGAATGACATTTACAAGAGGCTTAGTCATGTAGGCCTTCAAACTAGCCTTGAACAACTCTTGTTCTAGTTTCAACAACCCCTAAGAACTCATTTAAGCTACTTTTTTGGTTGTACCTTACAAATGACCTAAGAACTTGGAGAAATACAACATAAATCTCCATCTGCAACTCTCAAACTTGCATTTCAAGTGCCTAAGATGATGGATACATACCCCAATAGGATATAAATAGTTTTATGTTGCACCTAGAATCTATAAAGAAGGCTTAAGTGTGGAAATTTTTTTGGAAAAATGAGAAACTAGAATGTGACAAGATGCCATAGATGTGCACAATGAACTCACTCTTTTGTGCAGGAGGTAATTTCATTTTCACTAGTTGTTTCAACCCGATATTTCACAATTTTGAGTGAAATGCTTTGTTTTTGGTCTTCTCTCTACTACCATAACTTTCTTTTTGATATTCCATATCACTTGATGCACTTTTCAACATTCGAGAGGTCGTTCTTTATTTCAAAAATAATGTCGAGAATTGTAAAATTATATTCTTTTGGATCACATGGCATCTTTATTTTGAAGGGTTTGGACCCCAAAAGATATAAATACTTAGGTGAATTAAGGTATAAATCCTCAACTAATGTCACTTATGTCCGCTCACCTTGCGCCACAAAATACACATGCACCAAAATTTAAACACATCTCTTTCTCCAAATGAATAAGTGAACATAGTAAAACTCGCTCCAATGAAGTGAAATTTTGCATTGTCACTCATCTTCCAATAAAGATTCACACTCTTTATATTGTTATTTGTCATTTTAAGCATGCAAGGTGGGGATCTTCCCTATTCTAATAATAAGGTAGTTTTCTCTCCTATAAATGGATGTCATTTGGTCATACATGTAAGGGAAACAAATAAAAATCCGAACATCCAAATGAGGTATATCTACTATAAATTCATCAAGAAATATGGGATAATCTAAGAATTTCATTTTAGTTTGCTTACATCATATTTGAGCACCTTCCTTTATCCAACCCAAACCATTTGGTTTAAGGTTTTGAAATATTTTTGGACCAAGCTTATCAATTGAATCTTTATCAATTAATTAATATTGAGAATACAAATCTAGCATTGCATCAAATTTAACCCCATTGTCACTAACATGGAAATTAATCTTAAAATGCTTATTTTTTACAACTTATTAGGAATTCTCCCTAGGTGTCTAATGTTGTCGTAGTGAGAAATAATAGTAACATAGCTCTTGTGGAATTTAGAAACTTCAATTCCAAATCCCTTAAAGACAAATATCCTCTTCCAAGCATGGAACATTGACTATAGAGAGTGATAGGATCTTAACTTATTGTTAATGTGGTCTTTTACACACCAACTTACTTGCAAGTCATGAAGCCTACAAGGTGGAATGATCAACGTTTCCTTGATTGGAAGGTGGCTAATCCGAGCTTTTCCAAAATCCCTCAAATAGAGGCATTTTGGCTGGTCCATATATTGTTCAAAGAAAGAAGTAGCTCATTGACTTGGATGCTTACTTGTTCCACCAAATTAGAGAAGTTGGGAAGCTTAATTAGTGAATTGTAATGACTATTCATAGTAAGTTGTGAAGAGGTAACTTACTAACTCTTCAAAATAGTGTTAAACAAGGTCAAATCATAGTTCTTAGTGTAATATACCATAACAAATTTTTATTTCCATTTAATTAAGGATCATGAAGCTAGGATAGTGGGTGTTGCAATGTGGTGTCTAATGAATTTTTTTTTAGGGGTGGAACCATTGAAGGTTATAATAATTTATTTATCAATGATGCAAGAGACTAGAGTTCTAAAATCAATAAGACATAATCCACCCTATTCCTTTGGTTGAATACAATGTGTCCAAGATGAAAATGGTACACCCTTCTTGTTGCTGATTTAGACCAAAGAGAATTTCTAATGAGATGAGTGAGATTCCTATAAGAAGCGGCAAAGGAGAGATAGGAAGAAGAAGTATAAACATGAATATAAACAAGAACTTTGTTGCCTAATTAGATGTCATTAGCTATGGAGAGTAACATATAAGTTGAAAATAGTGATTTTGTCTTCAATTTTTTCATAACCATTTTCAAATGTCAAAAAGAGCAATTCTTGTCCAAAGACTATATCAAGCCATTCATATATTTCACCATATTTTCAAAGATGTATTCATTAGACCTATTATGAAGAGAGTTGAGACAACAAAATATTTGATTTTTAACATGAACATTTGAAAATAACAGATAATATAAAATAATTTGAATGCTTCCAAAATATTAAAGACTTACTCTATTGTGTTTTAAATTAAAAATACTATAAGAATTAAAAAGATTAAAAAAATGGAAAAAAAATCCCATGGAACCAATATTAAGAGTGGGCATGTTAGATGAGGGAACGATGATTTATAGAAATTGGAATCCTTTTCTAATGAGTCTCTTCAAGTTAAATAATTCAAAAGAGAAAAGAATAAACTCTTATTAAATGCATGAACCTTACAACAATAATACATCTCATAATTAGTTTCCTGCACCCTAGATGCCTTCTCTTTGACTACGAAAGCGTGCATCAATAGTAACTTGTTGCATGATAAATTGAAGATTTGTGAGCATGTGAATCGCTCATAAATTATAGATTGTTATTATTAAAACAAAAGGTATCTTTGAACAAGAGAGAGTTTAATTATTCATCCTTTTTGCAAGTCAAAGATTACAACATCACAATGATAAATAATTACAATATTTTAAGTGTTTGAAGATACATTGCCGCATCATATCTCATTACGAAATTCGCCATAGATTCTGCTTTCAAATGGAGATCTTGTCAAGAGAAAGCAAAGTATTAGGTCGTTCTTATCATCACCTAGTAGATCTCCACAGTTCTCCGCTACAGATTTTTTGGAAATACTATATACACTCGATTACAAATGGTATTATATTATAGTCGATATGATGGCTGCTTACAGTAGGGGCCACCTTCAAAGTAAAAGTTGAGTTGTACATAGTTTCACTCTAATACTTCACATATTGGATTTGATAATAAAAAGGCTTTCATAAAATTGCAATAATAGTTACAGTTTCAGGAATAACTTACCTTTAAAGCAAATAGACTCAATTTTATTTTCAACTTTGTAAAAACAAAGGTAGAGTTTTTAAAAGCAATAGATTGAATTGACAAGCTATCGTGGATGCAGAAAGGACCATATTATTGCTTTCAACATCAGAACACTGGTCCAACAAATCATTAGATCAAGGAAAGGAAAATAAAACCATAAATTAATGGTATTAATTTGTATTTTAATATCACAATATAAAATATATTAAATTGTATTCAAGTTAAATCAATTATGATAAAGTGTGTTATGATATTAATATCAGGATTCAAATTGTGTAGTTTCTAAGTCACTCATTGATTCATATTTCATGAGTAATACAAAGTGTGTGAAGATGACCATTCATTCTTATGAGATGGGTTCATTATCATATGAACTATTAGTTCTAAATATGGGACATTGAGTTTGACTAAAAAAATATGTAATTGAATTTTGGTATTAATATTATAACTCGACACACTACAAAAAATTCCTGGCACTTATCAATTAATAAAGTGTCTTAGAAAATAAATTATTGTAGGTATTCGTTAAAAAAATTAGAACATAATAAAAAAGATTACTGAGTGTAGATAGAAAAGTTAAATAGTTGAAAAATATAGATAATGATTGTGAGTTCGAATCCTCCATTTTTATCAATAAAGATGTTCATATGATTAGAATTGAATAATCTGACCATTCCAAATGAAACCCCTACTAATACCCATTCCTCCCTATCGGAAATAAAAACAAATTTTAATACCTACAAAAATTTAGCAGTCCTAATTAAAATAGAAAACAATTAGATAACTGTACTGAAGACAAAACTTAAACAGCCGGTGCATTGCATGTTATGTGGGGAACTCAGAACCACATTACAAAACAACACTACCTGTTGACAACGAAATAAGAAGACGAATGTATACTAAGCTCCAAATTCATATAAAGAGAAATACAAGCGTGCTCTCTCTCGTTGTCAACAGTGGAGAAGACAGACAACGCACCACATTACTGTGCAGACCATGGTTGGCTACAGAAAATATCATGGCTCAGGAAAGCACTACACACATATCTAATGTACAAACTTTACTGGTGTCTCTACGGAGGAAAATGGTATATTTATTATTGGAATCTGAGCAAATCCTAGGATAAGGAGGGTATCATGGAAGCAGATTGTTTAAGGGTATATAAAAAAGCTTAAAAGTTAACACAACTACCCAGACTGTTTGTTGCCCATTAAAGTGATTGTAAAGAATTAACATTGTGCATTTACAAATGGAAGAAAAGTCAATGGACTTGAAAGAAGAGGTCGATGACGTCATGCCAGAGATGACTGATCAGCCGAGCTCACAGTTGTCAATGACGAGTATCCATGGTGGACAGTAATGGCTCTTCTGTTTCCATTTATTTTAAGATATTTAAGATTTTTCAACCGAGGGAGGAAGACAGATTGTAATGGCACCATCCGACCACTTAACGTGATTTTCGTATCAAATCTTGTACGTTGGTTTTTTAATTTAAGGAAAATAAATTACCCCTTATTAGCTAGGAGAAACATGAATAAGGTATTATGATATTGCTATCAGGATTCAACCGTGTAGTTTCGAGTCAAACTCATTGACCCATGTTTCATGAGTAGTGGTTCAACAAGAACCCATCTCTCATGATATCGAACTCATTTTGCATCTAGGTGATGGTGAGGTGAGCACTGTCCGCCCGGGGTCACCCATCCCAGGCCCAACTCCGTGAGCATCACCTAGATGCAATGAGTGCTAAGTGGACCATTCAATATCATGAGAGATGGGTTCTTGTTGAACCACTACTCATGAAACATGGGTCAATGAGTTTGACTTGAAACTACACGGTTGAATCCTGATAGCAATATCATAATTTGACTCGCTGTGGAAAAATACCTCCTACTTATCAATGAATAAGGTAATTAATTAAATAGTTAATTTGAATCATTGAGTTGAGAATAATATTGAAATTAAGGATGGGTGTGATTAATTTCATTTATTTTTTAAATATGTGTAGTATTATTTTATAATTGGTAATATAGATATTATTTATATTAAAAAGAATTTAAATAAGTAAAATAATTTATTAAAAAAGAAAAGAAAGGAAAGCAATGTTAAAAGAAAATGGAATATTTTTTTTATTATATTAAAATTTTAGTGTTTGGTCACACAATTATTTCAAAATCTAAAAATTGATTATGGTTTGTTATGGTTTAGATTCATACCCATCAACTTTATCTTTGCAATTGCAAAAGTAAATTGACATGTAAAATTGAACATGTGACTACAAGAATGAATTAATTTAATGAAATGTAGAAAAGTGAAATCTTTATGTTTAATGAATTAAGTTAATGAAATGTAGAAAAATGCAATCCTTATGTTTAATGTGCAAAACCTAGGACTAATTGCACCTTTTCTAGGATTTCATTTAGATGCAAATCCACACGACAATTAGATTGACTATCAACCATAAATGTGAATCAATCAAACCTAAATCTAATCCTTTTGAGTCTTCAAAATGGATTGGAATTGAATTTCCCCAAATAACCCTATTGAACAATATGCCCTAGACTAAAAATGCAAGATTTTGATAACTAGAAAAGTGTAATAGAAATTAAGAAAACAGATTTGAGAAAGGGAGATTCCTATGCACTTGTCCTACAAATTTTGAAGTTGATTTTGATGGATAGAGACGCCTAGGGCATGAGTGCCCTTGTAGACCTTTTCTTAATTTAAAAATTTAAACCTATAATGCTATGTTTTCCTTTCGTTTTTATCCTTGCAAACTTCCATCTTTGGATATGAACCTATGAAAAATCTGCAAAAGAGATGGTGGGGGGGTGGCTATATAGGAGTTTGCCTCAGTCAAACCCTTGTTTTAGTATTTCTACCTCCATAATAGCCAATTGAAATGATTGATAATAATGTGTTTTCCCTAACCTTAAGTGTGTCTAAGGTTGTTAAGAGCTAAAAATGCATAAAACCCTAATCAAGTGTGTTAGAGAAGGATTCTTATATGAAAATGATAAGATCTAACTAAGAGAGAAATCAAAACACATTTAGAAAATCTAAAGCACAATGATATCTTGTTTTAGGCTACAAATAAGATGAAGCTTGAACATGAGAACACTAGGAAACAATTCATTAGGTTGAAGGAAATGGCCTAATGCATCTCCCTAACCTAGAATCCATCATGTTCTTCTATTGGCATCAACTTTCAATCATGTTATAAGACTTGATCAAATCTGCAATTATGCTTGAAAACTTACAAATTAGGATATACTTGATAATCTCTTTCTTCTTCTTTTCTCCAAAGTTCTCAATTCTCGCCTTGTTTTTCTTTTGTAGTGTCAAATGGTGAAAATAATAGGTATTTATAGGCCTCTAATCTATTTTCCCATAAATCAGACCCTCATAGCTGACTTTAGACACTTGAATTACAAATATTAAAAAGCCACAATCGACATATTTAAATTTGGAGGGAAAATAGGAGGACAATCACACCTAGGGCATGAGTGTCTTAGACTTATTTTCAAGGTCATTTAGTGTTGAGGGAAAGGTATTATTTAAATACAATTGTTTCCCCTTGCAATTCATCAATAATTGTTAAAAATGTGTCATATAATGCATAATTTAGGAAATTACTTGTACTCAATTAGGTCAAATAATTTAAGGGGGGACAAAACATAGTGTGAAATTGTTGCTCGTGACAATTTATAATGATACATTTAGCCCCCACTTTAGTGAGAGTATGAACTTATGCTCAGAGTCACACTAAAGTAGAAAATATGTCAAAAGGGGTCTAATTTCCCAAATGTTGAAGAGATTAGATGACTAAGGATCTAGGGGGAGTGCACAAGCCCCTAGGATCCAAGATCCCATGGAAAAAAAACATAAGCACAAAGGAACATGCACATGTATGATATGCAACAAGACAACATACATAAACATACATGCTAGAAAACATGAAGCATACATGATGAAAACACATGACATGATGGAACATAAATATGATGGTGAAATGAAAAAAACCATGATGTAAACATGAAGAAGAAACTCAAAAACATAAGGTTAGTACTAAAAGATTTGAGTCAGTAAGGAAAAGAGACCTCAATATTAAATTATCTTAAATACCAAATTTCATCGATTGAATGTGATGTCTAACAAAATGATGCTCTCACAAGGATGTAATCACTTATCAATGTGAGGCTCCACTAGCAAGAAATTTGTGTTATGTTAGGTGGCCACGTTAAAAATGGGTGCTCAAGTCCATGACCCAACAAGCTCCATTATGCTGAATCCATGAACTATCTTGTGAAAACTCAGCTCAGAGGGTGCAACAAAACTCACTTTAGGTGGTACAAGGGTGATCCCACAATAGTGGTTTACAATTTTTGGCCAAACTAGACACTGAAATAATTTTTTTAACTAAATCTTCACTTTCGGGCGCCTATAGCAGCAAAACCTTGAGGAATTTGAAGATGATGCAAACTAGAGTTTTGTGAAATTTTGTCTATAGATTCTAAATATATTTTTTTCAAAATTTTTGGAATCTGATTGTACTTCTTTTTGCATCTCCCTTGAAAAGTAGTTTTTCTTAGAAAACAACATTTTTAAAAAGTGACGCTCACTGTATAATGCATAACTTTTTTTCTTGAAGGATAAAATTCTAATTCTTTCAAATTTAGATTTGTAACTCCGATATCTAGTACTTCCAGTTGGTTAGATATTTTTTTATTGAATATTTTTTCTTTAATCAAGTTTTAAAGTCAAACCAATTACAATTCAAAGATAGTGCGACCGTATAACGCGTAAATTTTTTTGTATGTATCCAAATTCTTTTTTTTTGGTTGCATCAAGGAATTTAATATCTGGTCCACTCATATTTTTCAAAAATAAAAATTGACAATCTTTTATTTTTCCACATGTGCAAAACAAAGAGTTTGATTTTCGGTGAAAAACCTACATTCACAAGAAATAAAAAATAAATATAATAATTAAATTAAATTTATTTAAAATTATACATTTTGGGAAGCTTATAATAAGGACTACATACTCACAAAAAATAAATTTTAAATGAATTCATTTGATCCCCCAAAAAGTAAATCAAAAGTTGTTTTTTATCAGCATTTTGATAGGTGTAAAGGAGACTCCATTATAGGTATGGTTTATGACTAGTGGGGTTCCATCCAAGGGGGTGTGATCTAAGGTAGTTTGATCAAACCCTCTTCAATTAGAATGCTTTAAATGAAACTTTTAAAAGCTTATATCATTATATTTTCTAAAAATATGTGATTTCAACAAAAATTAGAATCTCCCAGAAATTGTAAACCAGCTTTGTGGGATCACCCAAATTTAAAACTCACCTAAGGGGCACAACATAACTCACCATAAGAGGTGCATAAAGTTTAACATCTTGGGGGATGAATTGATAACCATGCCTAAGAGGGCGTTACAACAACACCACCACCAAAGGGGGTATGTGAATAGGTCGAACATCACAAGATAAAATAGACAAGGGTAATATATGGCCCCCCTTAAAAATGCTAGCATACTTGCTATGTGGGTATTTTAGGGAGAAAGAGGGGAAGAGGGGATCCTTGAAAAGAATCCATGCCTCCCAAAACTAGTTATCCTTGTCCCCCAAGTGTGGAGAAAAGGACAAACACACCAAGGAATATCATGTTGCTGCTATGGAAAATGTGGTTGCACTTAAGATTATACCACCACAAATGGAAATGAGAATAACACATAAAGCTAGAAATGACACATAGTGATGAGCAAAATGATAGGATGAAGATAAACACAAGGAACCAAGTTGTTTTAGAACCAAGTTGAGAAAATGAAACACAAGACTATTTTGGTGTAGATTGTGAGATTTTGTACTCTCCCATAGAGGAGCCTGGTGTAAAATCTAATAAATCCCAATCATCCCAAAAACATGTGTTTGAAGATGAATTGTTAGCATGATGATTATTGTATTTGATTATTTGGACTTTGATGACAAGGTTTTAGACTCCCCTTTGAAACAAGGTGTAAAATCTAATGGCCCCCAATAACCATCTAAGAATTTTGTTATGGGTGAAATATAATTAGGATTACCATCAACTTGTATAGGTTCTACCTTTGAAGTTGGAATTAAAGTATTAAGAGAGTTGGAAGTCTTATGATCATTTTGAACTTGTGAATTATACCTTTGTTCATCTGCTTTAACCATATATATCTTGTTATTATATTCATACTTCATCTCATGGTGAAGAGTAGATGAGACTTCCTTCATGGGATGAATCCGTAGATGAAATTTTTATGAAATAGGTCCTCACATAAACTCTTATTAAATGCATAAACCTTACAATAATACAATTCATAATTAGTCTCCTCTACCCTAGCTGCCTTCTCTTTGACTATGAAAGTGTATCAATCATAACTTGCTACATGATAAATCAAAGATATTTCACCATGTGAATCACACATAAATTATATAGAGTTATTATTAAAAAAAAAAGGTATCTGTGAACAAGGAAATTTCAATTATTCATCACCTATTTGCAAGTGAAAGATGTTTGATTTTTAAACAAAACTAAAGCCACAGAGTTGCTACTCTATTTTCCAGCCAAGCTGGAAATACACAAATGTGAAATAAACAAAATGCAAGGAGACAAATCTGGGCATGTAATATTTTCCTTTTGTATTAACTATGTTGGAAATGAACAATACAGGAAACATTAAACATAAACTACCAAAAGCTAACTGTAAGCTACAAACTTCAATATGCTAGGAGTAATTAGCTACTCATCGAAAAATAGATAACTTCAGGAACTACATAGAGCTCTTCAGGAGCAATCTCTGCTCATACACAAAACAAATAGCTACTGCTATTCAAGACCTTTTAGAAGTTCACATAGAAAACATTATTTGTCTATAGACTATTGGTGTATAGAAAAATTCAACAACTCTAATTGAGTCTTCTCAACTGACAGAATAATCTGCCTTCATTCCTTTTGTCCTCAACAAACATTCCCTCTCAAATTAGAAATTACCTACCAACATTAATTGGGAATTGAAAATGAGCTACCACATTTACTTTAGTGGCTATCAGGAGCTGTAGGGATGAAGATCCGGGTATGTGTAGAATCATGATGGGCCAAAAAGTTGCAATAGGATGGGTATGTGGTTGATGACTTTTTTTTACCCAAAATTGATGAAACGAAAACGGTTTTTAAAGGAGATTCGTAGCTTTCCACCAATATAAATTATACTTTACTTTGAATTTAATAATTAATTATTATTCATTTTCTATTCAAAGTAGGACTAAAGTCCTGATTGATAGACTGATTGAAAAATATCTATAGCTTTCAAACTATATCACATTTTTTGAATCCAAAACATGCATCACATTCTATGTTTCACATACTATAGGATTAAAAAATGAAAAATTAAATTTCATGAAGTTTTGACCAAGTTAAGGTGGTTAGACATACAAGTTTTTTATATTTTTAAAAGTTGTAATAAAAAAATCATAATTAATTGTTTACATAAAAAAATATTACAAAAAAATATGCATCACATTGAGACATGAGTCATCTACTTATATCTAAAATATTATAAAAAAATATTATCATTTTATTATGTTTAGGGTGGTCAAACAAACACCTACTTCTTATTTTTTCCTTGAAATTTAAGTACTATTGCATTGAAGTTTCAATTTTTCACCAAATAGATTTTTTTTTTTAGCAAACCTAGTAGTTTAGAAACTATATTCAATTTGCTAAAGATTATATTCTTACATATTTTTTAAATAATATAGATAACTTATTCAATTTTTTATGTCAAGTTTCCTAACTCTGATTTTTCTTTTTTTTTTTGCACTTAAAGGCCTATTTTTTCCATGATGATCTTGCACATACCCATCCCAAAAGGTACCATTGAAATTGGGGGCTCCTAATGGGTAGGTGAAGTAGGGGATCTGACATGAGAGCAGGAAGCTTAGGAGCGTTCAATTTTCCAACACTCCCCCTTGGTCTTGATTTGACGAAACAGGATCAATCTTGATCCAAATCAATAGCGCCCAATCTACTCCTTAGGTGCTCGAAACTATCCTTGCTCAAAGGCTTGGTGAATATGTCTGCTAACTGCTGCTTAGACCTGCAAAATGCCATTTTAATTTCACCATTCTCAACCAATTCTCTGATAAAATCATACCTGACTTCAATGTGCTTGCTTCTTCCATGGAACACAAAATTTTTCATCAAGGCTATTGATGAAACATTGTCACAAAAAAATACTATTCCATCCTCTTGTTCTTCTCTTAAATCTACTAAGACTCTTCTCAGCCAAATAGCTTGACATGTTGTTGCATTCGTTGCTATATACTCAGCCTCTGTTGTAGATAGGGAAACGATTGGTTGTTTTTTGGAAGCCCATGAGATGACTCATGAATCCAAATGAAACACATAGCCTGATGTGCTCTTCCTATCATCAAAACTTCCTACCCAATCACTATCCATGAATCCAACCAACCCAAAAACATTTGCTATTATGTACAAAATTCCATATCCTTTGGTGCCATTCACATACCTCAAGATTCTTTTACCTGCTTGCCAATAAGTGTCCCATGAAGTCTCCATAAACCTATAAATAAGACTCACACTGTGCATTATATCAAGCCTAGTTGTTGTTAAACACATTAAACTTCCAACCAAACTCTTAAATAGGGTCAAATCCACATTGCTGCTGCAATCTTCCTTACTCAACTTCATACCTATGGTTGTTGGAGCGAGGGCAGGCTTGCTTTCAAGAATCCTAAATCTCTTCAAGATCTCATTTGCATATTTTTATTCAAAGATAAATATACCATCATGCATTTGTTTTACTTCTATGCCTATAAAATATCTCAAGAGACCTAAATTTGTCATTTCAAACTCTCTTTTCATGGCCTCTTTAAAATCAACAATGAGGAAATCATCATCCCCAGTAAAAAATAAATCAACATACAAGAAAATAATCAAAACCTTACCATCAACTACCTTGATGTAAAGAGTGGGCTCACCATCACTTTTGCTAAAGCCAGTGCTCATCAAATATGAGTCAATCCTATTGTACCATTCTTGTGGAGCTTGCTTCAACCTATAAAGAGCTTTCTTAAGCCTATAAACCTTGTGTTCTTGACTCAAAACTTCATATCCGAAAGGATGCTCCACATAAACCTCTTCATTCAAAACTCCATTAAGGAAGGCGAACTTCACATCCATTTGAAATACCTTCCACATGTGTTGGGCTGCAATTGCTATGACTGCCCACACGATTTCCATCCTTGAAACAAGGGAAAATGTCTCATTATAATCTCTCCCAAACTGTTCTTTGTATCCCTTGACAGCTAATCTTGCCTTGTGTCGGTCTATCCTTCCTTTAGCATTGCACTTGGTCTTGTAGACTCATTTCACTCTGATAACTTGCTTGTTGGGAGGAAAATCTGTTAACTCCCACATGTGTTGTTCCCCTTTGTTGCATTTATCTCCCCATCCATGGCCTCATACCATTTCTCCTCTTTCACAGCTTCCTAAAAAAAAAATAGATCACCATGAGAAAATAATGCAAAATTCACACTCGCATCAAATTCTTCATCATACCTTTCATTTTGGTAGATCTCCCTTAGACTCTTGGTATTTTTTGGAATTACAGAGGTGAGAGGTGGGTCTGAACTTTCACTGCTGGTACTACTATGCTGAGCAGGTAGGTTTAGGAGCTATCGAGAGCTCTTAGGAGCTCTATTGGTGATTTCAAGAGCTCTTTTGGAGCTTTTAGGAGCTCTTAGGAGCTCTTTAGGAGTCGATATTTTGGAGCTTTCAAGAGCCAATCTTCTGGCTATCTCTAGCTACTTGCCTTTCAATCTACTTACTTCAAGAGATTTCAGGAGCTCTTCCAGAGATTTCAGGAGCTTGATCGACACTTTTAGGAGCCTCTGCAAACTCATCTTACTAAACTTCATGTTTTTTTTTTGCTTCTTTAGGAGCTATTAGGAGAGGTTATGAACTATCAGAATTTACCACTCCATCCCATGACTTTTCTTCTAGGAAGTCCATGTCCTTGCTGATGACAATTTTCTTGGTGACAAGATTGTATAGCTGATAGGCTTTGAACTCTTCACTATAGCCCGTGAAAATGCATTTTTCACCCTTGTCATCCAACTTTTGTCTCTTTTCTTTATGCACATGTGCATATGATACACGCCCAAACACTCTCAAGTGCTCAACTATCCACTTGCATTTTGTCCATGCCTCTTGAGGTATCTTGTCATGGACTGCCTTTGTTGGACTTCTATTTATCAAATAAATAGTTGTTGCTACAACCTCTCCCCAATATTCAATAGGGAGTCCCTTTGCTTTCATCATGCTCCTTTCCATCTCCATAATGGTTCTATTCTTTCTCTCAACCACTCCATTTTGCTGCAGAGTATAACTGGTGGTAAGCTCCTTCTTGATGCCAGTTTGCTTGCGAAAATTCACAAAAAAATTAGAGGTATACTCTCCTCCTTGATCTGACCTTAGGACCTTAATAAAATGTCCACTCTCTTTTTCAGCCTGGGCCTCAAATAGTAAGAACTTATCAAAAGCTTCAGATTTATGTTGCAAAAAATAGACCCATGTCTTATGGCTGTAATCATCAATGAAGGTCATACAAATTTTTCTTTTACCAACAAAAATGACTTGCATATGGCCTACCAAATCCATATTCACCAGCTCTAATGGTTATCTTTCCCTTGTACAATTGCTTGATTGAAAGGGCCACCTATGTTGCTTGTCCAAAATGCAAGCCTCACATCTAACATTAGGATCTACTATTCTTGGCAAACCATCAATCATTTTGTTCTTGGACAAAAGAATCAAGCCAGCATAGCCTAAATGTCCATACCTAAGATGCCATAGCTTGGAGAGATCTTGAATGGTTCTCTTGAGTGCTACATGATGTATTGTTGTACATTTTCCATTCTTGAGAGGTGCACCAATGGACTGAGATGAGAAACATGTCTCAATCTTCAATGGAAACATATGGTTCTTTGTCATTTGGACTACTGCAAACACCTTCATCCTCTCATTCTTGTCATAAATGACACATTGACCCTTCTCCATCAGCACTTTGTATCCATTTTGGATCAGCTAACCAACACTCATGAGGTTATGCTTTAACCCAAGAGAAAGAAATACATTTTGTATCTCCTTCTTCTCAGCTTGGTGTGGATCATAGTAGATCCTCTTCCAACAATAGAAACTAATCCATTGTTCCCCATTCTGATTTCAAACTTAACATTTTTATGAATGAAAGAAAATAGACTTTCATTACCACTCATGTGGTTGTTGCAAACGCTATCCAAATACCAGATTTCGAGGCTGCCTTCTTCACTAATGTTGCACATGATGAAGGCTATGGATTGGTTTCCTTTAGCCACATTCAAATCAACCACATTTACATTTTGTTTTGACTGATCACACTACTTTTTCTAGTATTCACTCGCATAATGACCAAACTTATGATAGTAGTAGCATTCAACATTTCTCTTGTCATTCTTCTGGTTTGAACTACTATTCTTCTTACCTCTTCAGGAGCTGGTTTGAGAGCTACTTGCTCCCTCTTGGTTGTTTTCTCATGATGAGCTTTCTCTCCAACATTACCACATCTAGATCTCCCTCTACCATGGTTGGATCTATTTCTACCTCTCCCCCTTCCTCTTGCATTTGACTCAGCTTTAAAAGCTTGCTCTTAGGAGGAACTTGTAGACCTATTTAGGCATTGCTCATAGGTTTGCAAAGAACCCATCAGGTCATCAACAAACAACATTATGAGATCCTATTCCTCTTCAATGGAAATCACCATTGCATCAAACTTCATGGTTAAGCTCTTGAGGATTTTCTCCACAATCCTCTAATCATTAATGATCTCAGCATTCACTCTCAACTGGTTTATCAAACCAGAGAGTCTTGTGTGGAAAACTGAGATGGAATCAATATCCTTCATTTCAAGAGTCTCAAACTCTCTTCGAAGCATCTGGAGCTTCACCAATCTAACTTTTTCAGTCCCTTTGTAGTTTGTCTAGAGGATTTCCCAAGCTTCCTTTGCATAGTTAGTTATTTTTATTCTGGGAAAAATGGCCTCTGCCAAGGTTGCTTCAATCAAACTCAATGCCTTAGCATCTTTCCTCCTCAACTCCTTCAACTGGGTCTTCTAGTTGTTTGTGAGCACAACATATGTTGTTGGGTTAGTTACATCATTGAAACCACTGACTACAAGCTCCCACAAATAATTGGCAACCATAATAGTCTTCATCTTCTTTGCCCAAACATCATAGTTCTGTCAATTAAAGGATGGTGGTTGCTGCTAGCTCTTTCCTTCATCTCCAGCCATGTCTCATACACAATAAACTCAATACCAAGAAAAAAAATGCCTTAAATCATGAGGAAATGGGGCCTATGGCTTTGATACCTTGTCTATTTTTTAAACAAAACTAAAGCCACAAAGTTGTTGCTCTATTTTTCAGCCAAACTGGAAATACACAAATATAGAATAAAAAAAATGCAAGGAGAAAAATTTGGGCATGCAATATTTTCCTTTTGTATTAACTATGCTAGAAATGAATAATATAGGAAAGATTAAACATAAACTATTGAAAGCTAACTCCAAGCTATGAACTTTAATCTGTTAGGAGAAATCAACTACTCAACTAAAAATGGATAACTTCAGGATCTACTAGGAGCTCACTGGCAGGAGCTACGCAAAGCTCTTTAGGAGCAATATCCACTAACACACAAAATAAATAGTTGTAGTTGTTCAGGAGCTTTCAGAAGCTCACACAAGAAACATTCTTTGTTTACAAAGTGCTTCTACATAGAAAAAATCAAGAACTCCAACTGAATCTTCTCAACTGATAGAATAATCTACCTTCATTCCTTTCATCTTCAACAAACATTCCCTCTCAACTTTGAAATTAGCTACCAGCATTAATTAGGAATTCAAAATGAGCTACCACATTTACTTTAGTGGTTGTCAACAGCTGCAGGGATGAAGATCCCAAAACCTACTATTGAAATTGGGGGCTCCTAGCGGGTAGGTGAAGCAAGGGATCTGAAGTTAGAGTAGGAGGATCAGGACCATTCAATTTTCCAACAAAAGATTACAACATTACAATGATAAATATTTATGATATTTTAAGAACTTGAAGATATGTTGTCACTTCATCTCATTATAGAATTTTCCATAGATTCTTCTTTCAATTGGAAATATTATCAAGAGAAAGCAAAGTCCTCGGTCTTCCTCATCATCACCTATTAAATCCCCATAGTTCTATGCTAGATATTTTATTGAAATAACATTTACTTTTCATTACAAATAATATTATATTATAGTCAATATGATGGCTATTTACACTATGCACCACCTTCAAAGTAAAAGTTTAGCTATAGATAGTTTCACTCTAATACTTAAAATATTGGATTTGATATTAAAAAATATTTCAGAAAATTGCAACTATAGTTACAGTTACAGGGATAAATTGCCTTCAAATTAATTAAGCAAATAGAATCAATTTATTTTTCTAAATTTGTAGAAAGAAGGTAGATATTTTCAAAGCTATCATAAATGTAGAATGTATCATATTATTTCTTTTAACATTAGAATGTTCGTTCATTTGCAATATTCCTATAAAAAAATTATTAGATCAAAGATCTTGAAATAAGTAGATGAAGAGAACCATTCATTTTCATGAGAGATGAGTTCTCAAAATATAGGATAATGAGCCTCAAATACCTCCACTTATCAATTGATAAAATGCCTTAAAAAATAAACTATTATAATTTTCCTATAAAATATAAAACATAATTGAATAACTTATAGAATGTAGAAAGAAAAATTAAGTAATTGAAAAATATAGATAGTAATTGTGGGAATCTTGAACTTCAAGCGATGTATCAATGAAGACAGCTCCCATGACTGAAATTGTTCAAATACACTGGACCTTCCAAATGAAGCCCCTTTTTAATGGAAATTCCTCCCTACAAAAAATAAAAGAAAATGAAAAGAAGTATAAAATTTGAATGCTCATAATTAAAATAGAAAATAATTAAATAACTGTACTAAAGATAAAATTTAAATAGCACGTACATTGCATGTTATCTGGAAACCCAAAGACTCATTAAAAACAACACTGTCTGTTGACAAGGAAATAAGAAGACGCATGTACACTCAAATATGCAATACTAAGCTCCAAAATCATATAAAAAGAATACAAGCATGCTCCCTCTCATTGTCAATAGTGGAGAAATAATGTTGCCAATTTGTGTTGTGATGGTATGGATTGGTCACCCAAAGAAGACAAATAAGGCACCACATTGCAGTGGACACCATGGTTGGCTATAGAAAATGTCATGGCTCAAGAAAGTTGTACACACTTTACTGGTGTGTGTATAGAGAAAAATGGGATATTTATTATTGGAAATTAAGTAAATCCTAGAAGATAATGAGGGTATTGTGGAAGTTGTTTGTGGAAGAGTAAATAAAAAAGATTAAAACCTACCATATCAACTCAAACAGAGAAAGTTAACTCCTAGAAAAAAACACCTATGTATATAGCATATTATATATGTTATATCACCCCCCACAGTGCATGGCCTGTGATGGACAAAAGACCCATAGTAGAAAAGGTGGTCAGATGGAAGGAAAGACTTAACGACCAGTCGTTAACTCCATCATGCCGTTTCCTATCCTGTCACCAAGAAAACGTGTCAGGGCCGACGGGTTTTCAAAATAATTGTTTGGAGTGGATGGACAAAAAGCCAAAAATGTGGCATTCAAAACCATTATTAGCAAATATCAAAAAGCCCAAACAAGGTCCCATTTTCTCCATTTTTGGACAATGACATTTTGGTGGATAGCAATGGGAAGAGTTGTAGGCATTCAAAGCTCCTAAAGGTATGTATATCCACTCTATGTATGTGCTATTTTGTCATTCTGCCATGAAAACTGAAGAAATAAACATCTATTCATTGTGGGGTTTTTGTTTTGGGATGTTTTGCTGAGGGTTTTTTAATTTTGTTTCCTCCCATCTACTGGTTTTGAAAATTTGTAGTTGTCGAATGAAATAGATGACAACCCATCATGGAAATATGAGTGAAATAACTGAATAAGGTTTACATAAACCACAAACCATTGTGAAAATCAAAATAATTGAATAAGGTTTACAGAAACCAAAAACTATTGTTGTTTCCCATTAAAGTGATTGTAAAGTATTAAGTTTGTTGATTAAGGAATGGAAGAAAAGTCAATTGACTTGAAAGAATAGGTTGATGATGTCATGCTAGACATGACTGGTCATCCAAGCTCTTAGTTGTCAATGATGAGTATCCATGGTGGATAGTAATGGCCCTACTATTTTTAGGTATTTTAAGATATTTAAGATTTTTCAAGCAAGCGAGGAAGACAGATTGCAATGGAACCATCTGACCACTTATCATGATTTTTGTATCAAATCTTGTACTAGGTAAGATAAACATGATTTCAATAATTAAATAAATAGTTAATATAAATAAATGAGTTTAGAATAATATTGAAACTAGTAATAGCATCTTGGTGTGCAATGGGTACACCCATGATGTAGGGAAGATCGATTAGGAAAATTTTTCATGAGGTCAATTGGTAGACCATTTAGAAAATGTTGTTATTGCAACAAATTTCTTTATGGAGAAGTGATAGCTTCAAATAAACTATGCATCGACTTATAGGGATCTAATCACAACTGAAACAATACCTCTAAATCAAGAAGATAATTAGGCTCCATTATCAACAAGCTCATGTTAAGTTTCAATAGAGAGAGAGGGAGAGATAGGGATAGAAAGAGGGAGAGATATTGGGGGGGGGGATTGAGAGAGAGGG